>JAVTVY010044466.1:0-201465 GCA_036873755.1 Hanleya hanleyi | reverse complement strand
GATTTACTCATGAAACCTTGTTATCGCGATTTCTCAGGAAGTATGGGTCTTTCTCATATTTGGTACACAGGTTCCCCTTGGGTCTAGTTGTTCAAGATACCTTTTCTGGTTCGATTCGAAAATGTAATATGGCCACCAGGCAGCCATCTTGGATTTCTCCATGAAACTTTATCGTCATTTCTCAGGAAGTACTGCATGGATCTTTCTCAAATTTGGTACACTGGTTCCCCTTGGGGTGTAGTTGTGCAACATGCCTTTTGTGGTCCGATTCGAAAATCCAATATGGCTACCAGGCAGCCATCTTGGATTTCCCTATGGTACTTTATCGTCATTTCTCAGGAAGTACTGCAAGGATCTTTCTCAAATTTGGTACACAGGTTCCCCTTAGGGTCTAGTTGTGGAAGATACCTTTTCGGTCCGAATCGAGAATCCAATATGGCCACCAGGCGGCCATCTTAGATTTCCCTATGAAACATTGTTATCGTGATTTCTCAGGAAGTACTGCTTGGATCTTTCTCCAATTTGTTACACAGGTTTCCCTTGTGGTCCAGTTGTGCAAGATACCTTTTCTGGTCCAATTCCAAAATCCAATATGTCCATCAGGCGGCCATCTTGGATTTCCCCATGAAACTTTGTTATTGCGATTTCTCAGGAACTACTGCATGGATCTTTGTCAAATTTGGTACACGGGTTCCCCTTGTCGTCTAGTTGTGCAAGATACTTTTTCTGGTCCGATTCGAAAATCCAATATGGCCACCAGGCGGCCATCTTGGATTTTCCTATGCAACTTTGTTATCGTGATTTCTCCGGACGTAGTGTAGGGATCTTTCTCAAATTTGGTACATAGGTTCCCCTTGGGGTCTAGTTGTGCAAAATACCCTTTTCGGTCCGATTCGAAGATCCAATATGGCCACCAGGCGCCCATCTTGGATTTACCAATGAAACTTTATCGTGATTTCTCAAGAAGTACTGGATTGATCTTCCTCAAATTTGTAACCCAGTTGTGCAAGATACCTTTTTTTGGTCCGATTCGAAAATCCAATATGGCCACCAGGTGGCCATCTTGAATTTCCCCTTGAAACATTGTTATCGTGAATTCTCAGGAAATATTTCATGGATCTTTCTGAAATTTGGTACACACGTCCCACATGGGCCTAGTTGTGCAAGATACCTTTTTTGTTCCCATTCGAAAATCCAAGTTACGCTTCAAATTAATACGGTATTTCCGAGTTGTGACGTTGCATCACAAGAGTCGGCGGATCAAACGGTGGGGCATATTCTATATATTGACTATAAAGAATATTCATACCTTCACCTTCCATATCAAGGAGTTCAAATAGTTCGGAATTAAAATGTATTTCTTCAAATTTTAAATCAGTTTTCTTTAGTCCGTGCAGTTGCAAGTGAACTGCCCCACCCTTTCGGCTGCCGGCGGGTCGGCTACATGAAGGGACGTCACTCTTGTGACACAACGTCACAACTCGACAACTGTAGACTACTGCATGTTTCGATCCAAGGGAGATAATCAGGATTCAGACACTTTCGAAGTTTCAACATTACTGCTCGGACTGGATCCCTTCAGTATTAAGTATTGTACCATCTTACTATTTTCGAGCATGGTATCTTAAAAGAGATATCTCAAGCTAGCCCAGTAAACAGAACAGAATTAGCATTCGTTCCTAATTGTAAATGCCAAAGTGTCAAAGATATTTGACTTCACTTCCAGTACCCAATGATGACACGTGCAAAAAATAAATAAAAAAATGCTACAAAACGAAGACGAAGGACCCTCCGTACATGTACATTCACTTTCAGACTAACTTTGCTCATTTCTCTTGTATTATAACAACCGACATAAGTACAGTTTCTAGAAATCTTGAAACCCATGAAACTTAGAAAGATTATATCTTGGTGTTTTCCAGTGTCCCTTTTTCGATCTTTTTCGCTCGGATTCGAAATTCTGTAAACAAAATTACAAATCAATCGTTTGTTCTTAGTAACAATGGACAAAAAGATCCTCTTGTCATTAGGTTACAATTATCGGACAATGGTAGGCGCCAAGATCCTTCAGGATCTCTCGTAATTTTATTAGAATGCAGATGTTAACAGGGAAAGGATAGGTATTCACTGCTGTTCACAGATGACCGGCCACTGGGTGCCATCAACTCTCACCTGATCAACGCAATCACTGATGGAGCTTAACAGAGCACAGGTATCCGTCCTCATTAGTTAATAAATTTTACTCTTGAATTCAATCAGGCCATCAATCCTTTTGAAGGTTCAGCGGTCTTCGTTTCAAAATTTAAAATCTAAAATCTAGTTGTCTCAATTCAACTTCAGCATTTCCATTAGGAACATCCTGATGCCTTGCTGTCCTCAATGAAAACTAATGATAACTTCTCTTTTGCAGAAAATAATTTGTTTGTTTAGTTTTGTTGTTGTTTTTTTTTTAAATATTTCATGCATATTTGGACTTGATACCAACTGTCCTAAGAAAAAAATGTATTTGATTACTGGCGCAGTGAACAAGGAGCAGGGAAACCCACGCATCGACATTTGTGGTATAGGGTGTGACTCCTTGTTTTTCTCGTCTCACCACGTAGAACACGATGCAGGGGTACCGAAGCCATTAGTTGAAATCTGTTGAAAGTTCGCATTGCGCATGCGCACTGGGCAGGCAGATCGAAGTGGATATTTTGGGGACTGAGTAGGCCCATAATGGTCCGATCGGATCGATTGGGGTGTCATCGTGAAGCTCTCGTGGGGAAGCATGCGACTGGATGGGTGTGACGTGAAACTGACGTCATTCCGCGCATGCGCAGTAAAAAAGGGGCATGGTAATTTTTATCTAGTCCGGTTTCACCATTCTGCGCTTGGGTAGCCTGGCCGTAGTATAAAAAGCAGCAATTTTGGGGGGTGCGTGGGTGTGCATGAGGACCATCCGTGGTTGTGGCGTATTGAGAGGTGTCAAATTGAAGCGCTCGTTGTGTAGACCACGACTTGAGGAGATCCATGTCATCTGTGACGTCATCACTAGGAGTAGTAGCCAAATTGGGCATTTTAGGTGTGTGAAGGAAGGTTTTTGGGATAGAGATGGGCCATCCGTGGTCAGAATGCGTCGTGTTATCTTGTAGCAACGCCCGCCAACGCCAAGCTTAACGCTTCAACACCCTGGTGAAATAGCTCAGAAGCTCTGATTTTCTAGATATTCCATGGAATTGTCACTAATTCATCGACATGCAGTGCCGACCGCCAACACCCGTGGTTACGCCTTAGCGCCCTATCTGTACGCCTTAATGCCAGTCTCAACGCCTTAACGCCCGTCTCAACGCATTAACTCCTATCCTAACGCTCTAACGCGCGTAGACCAGTCAATCGGCGGGTTGGGGAAGTAACCAATCAGTGCAGACATAAGAACATTCACGGCGTGCACACCGCGGCACGTAAAAGCATGTAACAAAATATAGCACTATATATATGATGGCCGAGTGGTCTTAGGCGCTAGTCTTAAGTGCTGGTCCATATATCTGGGACGTAGGTTCGAATCCCACCCCTGACACGCACCTTTCTCGTTATTCTCCCCCATGTTGTAAAACCATTGTACAAATATAGCACTATAGATGCATCATTATGACCAGGATATCTAGAGTTGATCAGGATGGCCCAGTGGTCTGTGGCGCCAGTCTCAAGATCTATGAAATTGTCTTCCCCGGGGTATTGGTATACTGGTCTGCACATGCGGGCGTGGGTTCGAATCCCTTCCTGACATGCACCATTTTACTGGTCACACGGAGTCGTAGAAATGAGAACGTGGTTGTTGAGATAGTGTAGTCTCTCAATTCCGGGTAAGTAAAAGTCAAGGGAAGTAATCCAATTTAGTAGTACAGAAAGCAGAAACCATCAGGATTGATATGGAGTGTAGGGTGTCATCTTGAAGCTCTCGTGGTGCGGACCACGACCTGAAGGATTCCATGTCATTTGCGTCGTCATTGGTGACGTCATCAGTACGAGTGGTAGCGAAATTTTGATTAGTCGACCAATACATATGGACTGATGAGGGACACGTGTTAATTCCTATATGTTCAGATACCACCACCACCACCACCACCACACACCACTACTACCTCCACCACACACCACTACTACCACCACCACACACCACCGCCACACACGACCACCACCACCACCTCGTGTCCCTCACCAGTCCATATGTATTGGTTGACTAATCAAAATGTCGCTACTACTCGTACTGATGACGTCACCAATGTGGTCGCAAATGACACGCTGTGGTCTACACCACGAGAGCTTAAAGAGGACACCCTACACTCCATATTAACCCTGATAGTTTCTGCTTTCTGTACTACTAAACAGGATTACTTCCCTTGACTTTTACTTACTCGGAATTGAGAGACCCACTATCTGATCAACAACATTCTCATCCGTGTGACCAGTAAAATGGTGCATGTCAGGAGGGGGATTCAAACCCACGCCCGTATTTGCAGATCAGTATACCAATACCCCGGTGAAGACAATTTCATAGATTTTGAGACTGGCGCCTTAGACCACTCGACCATCCTGACCAACGCTGGTTATCGTGGTCATAATGATTGATATATAGTGCTATATTTGTACAATGGTTTTACAACATGGCGAAGAACAACGAAAAAGGTGCGTTTCAGGAGTGGGATTCGAACCCACGTCTCACATATGTGGACCAGGACTTAAGACTGGCGCCTTAAACCACTCGGCCATCATGACCAACGTTGATTATGATAGACATAATAAGTAATATATAGTGCTACATTTTATTGCATGGCTTTACATGCCGCGGTGTGTACGCCGTGAATGCCCGTATGGCTGCACTGATTGGTTACTTTCCCAGCCCACCGATTGACTAGTCTATGCGTGTTAGGGCGTTAGGATAGGGCGATAAGGCGTTGAGACGGGTGTTAAGGCGTTGAGACGGGCGCTAATGCGTTAAGGTGTAACATTGGGCGCTGACGGGTTTCAATGCATTTCGATGAATTAATGACAATTCCATGCAATATCTAGAAAATCAGAGCTTCCGAGCTATTTCACCAGGGCGTTGAAGCAGTAAGCTTGGCTTTGTCGGGCGTTGCTACAAGATGACACCTCACACGACGCATTCGGACCATGCATAGTCCATGTCTACACAAACATCTTCCTTCACACCCCCAAAATGCCAACTTTGGCTACTTCTACTGATGATGTCACAGATGACATGGACATTCCACAAGTCGTGGTCTACACCACGAGGGCTTTACTTTGACACGTCACACGACGCCACGACTATGGATGGTCCCTCATACACACTCCACGCACCCCCAAAATTGCTGCTTTCTGTACTACGGCCAGAGTGCGCATGCGCAGAATGATGAAACCGGACTAGACACCAGTCCAATCCGACGCTACCCGAAGAGAACTTCAAAGTAAGACCTCATACGGTGACGTCACAGATGACGTAGACGCCCCACAGCGTGGGTATGATGTGATGGAGAGGAGAATATAATGATCGACGTGTCATTCTTGTTGTCTTTATGACAAAAGAGATGATTACAATTTCGACATCGTAAACTATCCCTTTCTGGACAGTAATATTCCAGTGGGACCTGCATATGGCGTATACATATCTCGCTTAGTAGCATTTGCTAGATCCTGTGTTAAATGTGACGATTTTAATCAACGTCACAAAACACTGGTGCAGAAACTTAAAAACAGGGCTATTCCACCAAGCGCCTACACTCAAAGTTTCTCAAATTTGGCGATACATATCGCATGCTGATAGCAAAATACGAACGTAGCGTGCAAGATCTATGGCGCTACGTTTCGTAACTTGTGTCTAATTTCGCTTAACCCGGGGCTAGGGACCGTATGAACCATGTACTTCAAGATCATCATGGTACTCATATGAACAGTCACAATCAAAGCGTGACTGAGATACATCATTCTTTGGATGACGACTTTACAACGAATATTATGGATTAAGAATACTGATCAGCGATACGGATTTGATATTTTTGGAACATCATGATGTCTTGCCGGCATCATTGAAACTGTTGACCGCTTCTCTCTTGCAGGAAACAAGCCTATGTTTATGTATACTATGATTGTCTTTTTGAATTTGGTGCTAATACTGTTATATGGAAAATGGAATAGGTCTTTGGATTATGGACGCGGATATTCTCTAATGGACGACGGCTGGATTATGAATGACGGACTAGACGCTTGTAATTGTTCTCTCATCGGTCTACATCATGGGGTCAAAGCGCTATACTAAGGCGTTAAGGCGGAACAGCGAGCGCTCGTTTGGTCCAGGGATGGTCTGGACACCAGAACATGCATGATTCCCCATGGTTTAGCTGTAAAGTCCGTGTTCCACTTTTTATCTTTTCGGGACAAATCCTAATTTTACATGCAACCTTGCAGATACCACCATACTCATTTCCCTCGATGGTTCTCCATGGTTTAGTTGTAAAGTCAGTATTCTGCTTTTTATATGTTGAAACCCAATCCTAAATTAATATACACCCGCTAACCCACCCTGCCTTTCTCGGCAGGCTCCGATCCGCCGGGGACCGATATTAGTCCCTCTAGACCTGGTTGATAGGGGTTTTCCCTATTTTGGGCTAAGTCCGTGTTCCGCCTTTAATATGTTCAAACCAATCCTAATTTTACATGCACCTGCTAACAAACCCTTCCTCTCCCGGCAGGCTCTGATCGGCTGGGAAACCATATTAGCCCATCTAGACCTGGTTGATAAGTGTTTTCCCTATTTTATGGGTAAAGTTCATGTTTCCGGGTTTTATATAGTCCAACTCAATCCTAATTTTACATGCACCCACCCATGACATGATCGCCCTGGAGGGCCGCCTCACTTTGATACCTCCCACGGCCCATTTGGACCAATAGTGGCACACCTCGACCCCAAAACGTCCCCTTTTTTACAGCGCATGCGCGGAATGACCTCAGTTTCACGTTATGGGTGCAATCCACACTAGGCCACGGTTTCGCACAAATAGCCCCTCCCTAATTTTATAATAAGGAAGGACGCCCGATTTTGACAGCATGGTAATTCTTCTTACCTTTCTACTAGCTGATATCTATAGTATCACCCTGCTGCACGTAACCATTTCTCCAAACGAAGATATAACAATTGCTTGTTGATCGCACCCACTCGCCACTACAGAGTTAATCGTGTCCGGAATTGAATATCTGGCGGGTCAAAATCCGCACTTTTTCGGGAAGCGAAAATGATGATTCCTTTATGGCGATAAAATTTTACAAAAAACGAGTAGGTCGACCCCCTGTTTTTTTCGCCATTTTAAATTGTTCTTTGGACGGGAAACACTTTAACATACATAAAAAGAAAATCATTTCATACGTTTTCTCTGGGTTGCGGGTAGAATTTGACACATTTTCATATATTTTATGGAGTTTTCCAGAAAAGTTGAAGAAGGTTTAAGGAGGATTGTACGTATTTTCTATTCAATTTCAATAGCTCACAAGTCTTCTGAAATAATGGCACGGGTGTGCCCATTTAGAAAATATATACTTTTACAGGGTTTTTGTTAAAGATTTTACATCAATTTGTGGCCGAAGATTCGAACCCATGCCTGTTTTTAGCCGCACATCATTTAGGTGTGGAATGCACCCTTAATGTAGGATCCATTGCGCGGTTATAATACACGAGTAGGCTAAATATTGTATGTCCTCCTACACTACACTCGACAAAAGCGCTTATTCGGACCTTGTAATGACTTGATATGGAACAGGATCGTAAAGATCGTTTATCTTAGTCAGAAATGTTTCGATTTTATGCATACTACATGGTATGATAGCATTGGCCTTGCATATATGCTATTTAGACCTATACAGAATTACCTCCCCTTGGTTAGGCATGTATGTTACGATTAGTGACCTGTATGTCCTATTATTGTCAGTGTGAATGTCACAGTGATTAATTTTCAATACGGATCACACCAAGACCCTGATCTAAAGTGAATGAGAGCGTATTATTCTGGTTTTGTCCCTTTTATCTCGAAGTTTGTACTCCCACCCCCCAATCTTTTGGAAAAGTTGGAATGAAAAATTATTGACAATTTGGCTCGAATTTCAGCTATTTTTGCGTTTATTTTGCTCCTGATGCCTCATTCGAAAGCTGGTCACCACTCCCGGTCTTCGTTAATGGATCTGATTGTCACGGTCAATGCATAATGCTATGATATTCTTATTGAGCTTGTAAACTCGTCATTTTTCAGCAAAAGTCGCAAAACCAAAGATGGGGTAGGGGGAAAGTGATTGCCGGAATATCCGATAAAACTGCATACTACAAGCAAGTGTCGCATACCAAGAAACTCGCAAACACTCCCAGATTGTCATAGCCTTGAGAACAGAAATTCTGAGAAAACACCCTAGCCTTAAGGGTGCAATCCACACTAGGCCACGGTTTCGCACAAATGGCCCCTCCCTAATTTTATAATAAGGAAGGACGCCCGATTTTGACAGCATGGTAATTCTTCTTACCTTTCTACTAGCTGATATCTATAGTATCACCCTGCTGCACGTAACCATTTCTCCAAACGAAGATATAACAATTGCCTGTTGATCGCACCCACTCGCCACTACAGAGTTAATCGTGTCCGGAATTGAATATCTGGCGGGTCAAAATCCGCACTTTTTCGGGAAGCGAAAATGATGATTCCTTTATGGCGATAAAATTTTACAAAAACGAGTAGGTCGACCCCCTGTTTTTTTCGCCATTTTAAATTGTTCTTTGGACGGGAAACACTTTAACATACATAAAAAGAAAATCATTTCATACGTTTTCTCTGGGTTGCGGGTAGAATTTGACACATTTTCATATATTTTATGGAGTTTTCCAGAAAGGTTGAAGAAGGTTTAAGGAGGATTGTACGTATTTTCTATTCAATTTCAATAGCTCACAAGTCTTCTGAAATAATGGCACGGGTGTGCCCATTTAGAAAATATATACTTTTACAGGGTTTTTGTTAAAGATTTCACATCAATTTGTGGCCGAAGATTCGAACCCATGCCTGTTTTTAGCCGCATATCATTTAGGTGTGGAATGCACCCTTAATGTAGGATCCATTGCGCGGTTATAATACACGAGTAGGCCAAATATTGTATGTCCTCCTACACTACACTCGACCAAAGCGCTTATTCGGACCTTGTAATGACTTGATATGGAACAGGATCGTAAAGATCGTTTATCTTAGTCAGAAACGTTTCGATTTTATGCATACTACATGGTATGATAGCATTGGCCTTGCATATATGCTATTTAGACCTATATAGAATTACCTCCCCTTGGTTAGGCATGTATGTTACGATTAGTGACCTGTATGTCCTATTATTGTCAGTGTGAATGTCACAGTGATTAATTTTCAATACGGATCACACCAACACCCTGATCTAAAGTGAATGAGAGCGTATTATTCTGGTTTTGTCCCTTTTATCTCGAAGTTTGTACTCCCACCCCACAATCTTTTGGAAAAGTTGGAATGAAAAATTATTGACAACTTGGCTCGAATTTCAGCTATTTTTGCGTTTATTTTGCTCCTGATGCCTCATTCGAAAGCTGGTCACCACTCCCGGTCTTTGTTAATGGGTCTGATTGTCACGGTCAATGCATAATGCTATGATATTCTTATTGAGCTTGTAAACTCGTGATTTTTCAGCAAAAGTCGCAAAACCAAAGATGGGGTAGGGGAAAGTGATTGACGGAATATCCGATAAAACTGCATACTACAAGCAAGTGTCGCATACCAAGAAACTCGCAAACACTCCCAGATTGTCATAGCCTTGAGAACAGAAATTCTGAGAAAACACCCTAGCCTTAATGTAGGATCCATTGCGCGGTTATAATACACGAGTAGGCCAAATATTGTATGTCCTCCTACACTACACTCGACAAAAGCGCTTATTCGGACCTTGTAATGACTTGATATGGAACAGGATCGTAAAGATCGTTTATCTTAGCCAGAAATTTTTCTATTTTATGCATACTACATGGTATGATAGCATTGGCCTTGCATATATGCTATTTAGACCTATACAGAATTACCTCCCCTTGGTTAGGCATGTATGTTACGATTAGTGACCTGTATGTCCTATTATTGTCAATGTGAATGTCACAGTGATTAATTTTCAATACGGATCACACCAACACCCTGATCTAAAGTGAATGAGAGCGTATTATTCTGGTTTTGTCCCTTTTATCTCGAAGTTTGTACTCCCACCCCCCAATCTTTTGGAAAAGTTGGAATGAAAAATTATTGACAATTTGGCTCGAATTTCAGCTATTTTTGCGTTTATTTTGCTCCTGATGCCTCATTCGAAAGCTGGTCACCACTCCCGGTCTTTGTTAATGGGTCTGATTGTCACGGTCAATGCATAATGCTATGATATTCTTATTGAGCTTATAAACTCGTGATTTTTCAGCAAAAGTCGCAAAACCAAAGATGGGGTAGGGGAAAGTGATTGACGGAATATCCGATAAAACTGCATACTACAAGCAAGTGTCGCATACCAAGAAACTCGCAAACACTCCCAGATTGTCATAGCCTTGAGAACAGAAATTCTGAGAAAACACCCTAGCCTTAAGGGTGCACTCCACACTAGGCCACGGTTTCGCACAAATGGCCCCTCCCTAATTTTATAATAAGGAAGGACGCCCGACTTTGACAGCATGGTAATTCTTCTTAGCTTTCTACTAGCTGATATCTATAGTATCACCCTGCTGCACGTAACCATTTCTCCAAACGAAGATATAACAATTGCTTGTTGATCGCACCCACTCGCCACTACAGAGTTAATCGTGTCCGGAATTGAATATCTGGCGGGTCAAAATCCGCACTTTTTCGGGAAGCGAAAATGATGATTCCTTTATGGCGATAACATTTTACAAATAACGAGTAGGTCGACCCCCTGTTTTTTTCGCCATTTTAAATTGTTCTTTGGACGGGAAACACTTTAACATACATAAAAAGAAAATCATTTCATACGTTTTCTCTGGGTTGCGGGTAGAATTTGACACATTTTCATATATTTTATGGAGTTTTCCAGAAAAGTTGAAGAAGGTTTAAGGAGGATTGTACGTATTTTCTATTCAATTTCAATAGCTCACAAGTCTTCTGAAATAATGGCACGGGTGTGCCCATTTAGAAAATATATACTTTTACAGGGTTTTTGTTAAAGATTTTACATCAATTTGTGGCCGAAGATTCGAACACATGCCTGTTTTTAGCCGCACATCATTTAGGTGTGGAATGCACCCTTAATGTAGGATCCATTGCGCGGTTATAATACACGAGTAGGCTAAATATTGTATGTCCTCCTACACTACACTCGACAAAAGCGCTTATTCGGACCTTGTAATGACTTGATATGGAACAGGATCGTAAAGATCGTTTATCTTAGTCAGAAATGTTTCTATTTTATGCATACTACATGGTATGATAGCATTGGCCTTGCATATATGCTATTTAGACCTATACAGAATTACCTCCCCTTGGTTAGGCATGTATGTTACGATTAGTGACCTGTATGTCCTATTATTGTCAATGTGAATGTCACAGTGATTAATTTTCAATACGGATCACACCAACACCCTGATCTAAAGTGAATGAGAGCGTATTATTCTGGTTTTGTCCCTTTTATCTCGAAGTTTGTACTCCCACCCCCCAATCTTTTGGAAAAGTTGGAATGAAAAATTATTGACAATTTAGCTCGAATTTCAGCTATTTTTGCGATTATTTTGCTCCTGATGCCTCATTCGAAAGCTGGTCACCACTCCCGGTCTTTGTTAATGGGTCTGATTGTCACGGTCAATGCATAATGCTATGATATTCTTATTGAGCTTATAAACTCGTGATTTTTCAGCAAAAGTCGCAAAATCAAAGATGGGGTAGGGGAAAAGTGATTGACGGAATATCCGATAAAACTGCATACTACAAGCAAGTGTCGCATACCAAGAAACTCGCAAACACTCCCAGGTTGTCATAGCCTTGAGAACAGAAATTCTGAGAAAACACCCTAGCCTTAATGTAGGATCCATTGCGCGGTTATAATACACGAGTAGGCCAAATATTGTATGTCCTCCTACACTACACTCGACAAAAGCGCTTATTCGGACCTTGTAATGACTTGATATGGAACAGGATCGTAAAGATCGTTTATCTTAGCCAGAAATTTTTCTATTTTATGCATACTACATGGTATGATAGCATTGGCCTTGCATATATGCTATTTAGACCTATACAGAATTACCTCCCCTTGGTTAGGCATGTATGTTACGATTAGTGACCTGTATGTCCTATTATTGTCAATGTGAATGTCACAGTGATTAATTTTCAATACGGATCACACCAACACCCTGATCTAAAGTGAATGAGAGCGTATTATTCTGGTTTTGTCCCTTTTATCTCGAAGTTTGTACTCCCACCCCCCAATCTTTTGGAAAAGTTGGAATGAAAAATTATTGACAATTTGGCTCGAATTTCAGCTATTTTTGCGACTATTTTGCTCCTGACGCCTCATTCGAAAGCTGGTCACCACTCCCGGTCTTTGTTAATGGGTCTGATTGTCACGGTCAATGCATAATGCTATGATATTCTTATTGAGCTTATAAACTCGTGATTTTTCAGCAAAAGTCGCAAAACCAAAGATGGGGTAGGGGAAAAGTGATTGACGGAATATCCGATAAAACTGCATACTACAAGCAAGTGTCGCATACCAAGAAACTCGCAAACACTCCCAGATTGTCATAGCCTTGAGAACAGAAATTCTGAGAAAACACCCAAGCCTTAAGGGTGCACTCCACACTGGGCCACGGTTTCGCACAAATGGCCCCTCCCTAATTTTATAATAAGGAAGGACGCCCGACTTTGACAGCATGGTAATTCTTCTTACCTTTCTACTAGCTGATATCTATAGTATCACCCTGCTGCACGTAACCATTTCTCCAAACGAAGATATAACAATTGCTTGTTGATCGCACCCACTCGCCACTACAGAGTTAATCGTGTCCGGAATTGAATATCTGGCGGGTCAAAATCCGCACTTTTTCGGGAAGCGAAAATGATGATTCCTTTATGGCGATAACATTTTACAAAAAACGAGTAGGTCGACCCCCTGTTTTTTTCGCCATTTTAAATTGTTCTTTGGACGGGAAACACTTTAACATACATAAAAAGAAAATCATTTCATACGTTTTCTCTGGGTTGCGGGTAGAATTTGACACATTTTCATATATTTTATGGAGTTTTCCAGAAAAGTTGAAGAAGGTTTAAGGAGGATTGTACGTATTTTCTATTCAATTTCAATAGCTCACAAGTCTTCTGAAATAATGGCACGGGTGTGCCCATTTAGAAAATATATACTTTTACAGGGTTTTTGTTAAAGATTTTACATCAATTTGTGGCCGAAGATTCGAACCCATGCCTGTTTTTAGCCGCACATCATTTAGGTGTGGAATGCACCCTGAACATATTCTGGTGTACTCATTGGGAAGAACATGCATGCCATGTTTCAGCTTAATCGGCCAAGCAGTTTCGGAGAAGATGTTTACGGACGACAGACGATGCACGACACACGACGCACGACTGACGATGGACAATCAGGCCATGACATTAGCCCATCGGGTCTTCGGCCCAGATGAGCTAATAACTGAACGGACTAATTTCAAATTCGGTATGTGGGTACCTCCCCTCAAGATCTCGCTTGTGAATGTTGTTCGCGCCGATCGGCATATAGGTGGCGCCACCTAAAAGTAAAGTGAAAAGTTCGTTTCCGGACAATAACTTTTGAAAAAACTGAAAGAATTCTTTTCAAATTTGGTATGTGAGTACCTCGCCTCAAGATCTCGCGTGGGATTGTTTTTCGCGCCGATCCGCATACAGGTGGCGCCAACTGGGGACAAAGTTTAAATTTTGTCTCCGGACAATAACTTTTGAAAAAACTGAAAGGATTCTTTTCAAATTTGGTATGTGAGTACCTCGCCCCAAGATCTCCCTTGGGATTGTTTTTCGCGCCTATCCGCTTATCGGTGGTGCCACCTGTGGGAAAAGTTAAAATTTCGTTTCCGGAAAATAATTCTAGAAAAACTGAACGGATGCTTCTCAAGCTTGGTATGTGGGTACCTCCCCTCAAGATCTCGCTTAGGATTGTTTTTCGCGCCGACCGCATACAGGTGGCGCCAACTGGGGGCAAAGTCAGCATTTTGTTTCCAGACAATATCTTTTGAAAAACTGGATGGATTCTCTGCGAATTTGGTATGTGGGTACCTTACCTCAAGATCTCCATTGGGATTGTTTTTCGCATCGATGTGCCTATGTGTGGTGCCATCTAGGGGCAAATTTAAAATTTCGTTCCCGGAAAATTACTTTTGAAAAACTGAATAAATTCTTTCCAAATTTGGCATGTGGGTACGTTGCCTCAAAATCTCGCTTGGGATTGTTTTTCATGACGATCCACCTATAGGTGACGCCACCTGTGAGCCAAGTTAAAACTTAGTTTAGGGATCCAAGCCAAATCAATTGTATCAACGTCGGGGGACTTCAACTGCTCGGGCTTTCATTATTAAACTTTAAAGCAATTGGGTCATTCCATGAAATGGGGTCACCACTAAACACTCAAAAATAAAACCAGTGAATTTTCTAAAATATTACACTGATCTTAAAAACATTTATACCTATTTAATGCCAGATACAAATAGATATACATAAGATAACAGCTTAGTTATATGTACCGCCATTACAATTGGAGGACCATCGGTGTCAGCATGTGAGGACACCCACGGACCCCAATAATGTGACCTTGCAAAAATTGCAAACGTTGATGCTTTTGTTTGCACTGTGTGCATGAATTGCTAATAAATTTGACTGATAAAACAACTTAAAGTATCGATCTGGCTCCTGTCTTTCAATTTATTTTAGTTTATTTCATATCAGTCCCCCTTAAATGCAGATTCTGAATGCATGGAGCTCTCAACATTCAGGTTGCGCGTGTAATGCTTGGTGTCCTCTTTTGTTACTTACCTTACCTCTTAACCTGTCACCAAGAAAAGGTCATTCAGTGGTCATTCAAAACTATTCTTGAGCTGGGCTAATCTTGTCTATTATCGATCCAAATATGACAGGATTTTGATGTGTCCTTAATAGCTGTAGTTGGAATATACTTTTATGTCTCGCTTTCGTGTCCTCTTTCATGTGGTTACACGCACCACCCTTGGCTTGCAATTTAGCTTTTTTTTTGGCATGAATAACAATGTGCAGCAATGGGACCCAATATTTGAGACATGGCTGGTGGAGCAACTTTAGAGCAGGGGTCATATTATGAGGCAATTGAAAAAAATAGCGGGTAAGTAGTATTGTGCTATTTCGCGCCCTCAACAGTTACCTTTGCCATTTCGTTACATGTGTGACAAACAAATGTTGATTCCAGAAGAAAGAATGTTGAACTAAGACCAGTCTTACTTATAAAATGTTCAGGTGCCATGATCAGTTTGATGGTGAAGTCTAGATTACAAGCGTCTAGTCCGTCATTCATAATCCAGCCGCCGTCCATTAGAGAATATCCGCGTCCATAATCCAAAGACCTATTCCATTACCATATAACAGTATTAGCACCAAATTCAAGGGTGAGTGAGTGAGTGAATAGGGTTTAACGTCGCTTTCAACATTTTTTCAGCTATATCACGACGGGGAAGGGAAGGGAGGGGAGAGGGAGGGGAAGGGGAACCTACTTGTAACAGAGCAGATCTAATGCTGCCATTTTATAGTGCTGTCCCACTGAAATATCATGCTGTAGGCAGACATGACACCCCACTCAGTCACATTATACTGACACCGAGCGAACCAGTCCTTGTTCTATCCTCTTAATGCTGAACGTAAGCGAGGAAGCAACAAGTTCCATTTTTCAAGTCTTAGGTATGACCCGGCCTGGGATCGAACCCAGAACCTACCGCTTACGAGGCCGACGCTCTAACCATTAGACCACCGCAGTGCGGTCCGCACCAAATTCAAAAAGACAATCATAGTATACACAAACATAGGCTTGTTTCCTGCAAGCGAGCAGCGCTCAACAGTTTTCAATGATGCCGGCAAGACATCATGATGTTCCAAAATATAAAATCCGTATCGCTGATCAGTATTCGTAATCCATAATATTTGATGGCGACCTAGTATGGTGATTTCACATGATGTATGAGAGAGGACACGAAGCCATTTTTGGTGTCCATGTTATACGCACCACTTGATTGGGTTGAGGCAGTCAATGCCACTAAATATGCTGACTAAGAATAGGATTAAATATTCTAACAATTTGATAATTTTTTTATTCTCTTGACACTAAAATTAACGTTATGTGGTGAATTTTGCATATAGTTGGTGTCCTCGTTACACTCGCAACTTCATTATTTTAATTTTAAACTGTGGAATATTATCCGTTTTCTTATGCTTTCTGAATCTCTGTATATCAATATTATCCCTGACTTAGTGCAGCCAGGAATTGACATCTTTTCAAAATTGGTTTGCATGTTACACTTTGGTAACCCCATTTCAAGGAATGACCCAATTGTAAAAGAATCTGAAGAAAATGAGTTTTACTCATAAAAATGTAAATTCCTCGTTTATTTTAATTATTTGCCTGCAAAATATAGACGAGGACTGGTCTTGCTAAACAACCAATCAAGTGACAATGGCTGTAACAGGTTTTCAAAGAGAAGTTCGTCTTTAAGTCGTTTGGCTGCTGGAAATCGAGACTATGCTATAGTCCCGAATCAGAATGGGGAGATCCCACGTTAATCCTTGAACAATGCTGTCTTGTCCTGGTATTGGCGACACTGGTGGGTGGGCCACTGTGAGCTTCGGGTTGTTCTCATGATCTCTCCCATATGTTTATAACATAGAGTGGGTTTTTTTCAACTATTGATAACTGGTGTAAATATGATAAAGTAGTTCCACCATTCCAAGAAAGGACCAACAAGCTTATATTTATGATAACCCTGGCAACCTCGGTTCGAAATTGTACCCGTTATTGTCCATTAAAAATATATTCAGGGTTGAAGAGGCTGGAAAGCATTGTGCATGGATTAACTTGAACTGTATTGCAATTGACCACTGAGACGGTTTTCGCATTCTAAGAGCCTGTGACCCACCTTAACCGATATTTACGCATCCACTGGCATTTGTCGTCTTATTGCAAGAACTACGAACATGGCCAACATACATGTAAATATTATTGGAAATTTCATTTTACTGGGATTTCGAATATGTGACTATATGAAATTATTATCTTTTCGGAAAATGTCCCCCTATTTAAAAAATAATCGAGAAAATCTAATTGTTAACTTTGCCGAGTAGAACAACTCTTCAACAAAATATCGGTGCCTCCGTTTCTTTTTCCTTCACAATTCGGCCCAGATCTTTGTCTGTGGTATAGTAAAGCGACAGGTCTGACATGGTTAACCGTTTTAGGGATGTGGAGGTTGCTGTTGTTGCTGAGTATTTTGAAAATGAACAGCGTTTGCCTGCAGATAGCGACATTGAATGCACAGTGTTAGCAGTATCTGGACTGAAGTGTCAAATAATGTCAGTACAAGCACATCTTATGGAGGAATATTGGTAAATGTTGATTAAATGTTGAGCATACAGTTGACAGTGAATTTAACTTTGTTTACTGGTACATAATAAATAATAATAATTTGCTTTCGTGGAAATGTAAGGGTGGTTACTGTTGTAAAATCTTGGTTGAATGTATGCTCATTGATTTTTCTAGGGCTTAAACGAAAAAGGGGATAAGAGCGCGAGCGTTCGATGACGGCAATTTTGTGTACTGGTACTTTTTGAAATGTAGAGATCATCATAGCGTGTAACCAAGCATCGGCGAATGTAAAACGATGATTTCGACAGAAAGATATCTGCCGACAACGGTGTGGTATCTATTTTTTCACAATGCTCAACTATCTTGCTTTGCTGTTTGCGGCGAAAATAACGGCAGACAAATTACCTTCAGATACGTCGATGTCGACATCATGAAAATAATTAGCTGCAAGAAATAGCCCTCTACCACATGTCGAACGCGCCAAGCAGGCGAGCGCCACGAAATCATCTGGGTTTTTCGGCTAATTTAGGTTTACCTTCTGGCAACAGTAGGGTGTTTCTCTCTACATACACAAGCCAACTTCTCCGTTCACAACACAGTGACTTGAGTAGCAGGGGGTGTCTTCGTCGATGGTGTTGTTGTTGTCATTATATATATATATATTTTTTTGCGAGAATATATTTATTTCCCACCTTTCCATACACTACAATAACAGTAGATGTCATAAAAATGCTTTATATACGCCCTAAATCGATCTACATACCCTTCCTCTACTAGATCTTCATCTCTAATAACAAGTGTGGCAACTTCTATGTTAAAGCCGTATACCGACTTTCGCCACGAATCCCGGTACACGGGTAATTCGGGTGTCTGCAACCAACCAACAGTAAATGGATGAGCAGACGTGAACTACGGCGAAAACTCAACGGGCGGGGAGAATTCCATGAGGTAAGTTCTCCTGCATTCGAAGCTTTTCGGCCTCGATTTCAAAAGTCTTCGGAAGTCTTTTTCAGTTACTGGAAAACAGCCATATCGTGGAGAATGTATTACTGGGGACCGTGTACCGGGATTCGTGGCGAATTCTTTAACATAGAAATTTCCACACTTGTTATTAGAGATGAAGATCTAGTAGAGGAGGGGTACGTAGATCGATTTAGGGCGTATATAAAGCATTTTTATGACATCTACTGTCATTGTAGTGTATGGAAAGGTGGGAAATAAATATATTCTTGCAAAAAAAAATATATATATATATATATATAATCACAACAACAACAACATCGACGAAGACACCCCCTGCTACTCAAGTCACTGTGGTTCACAATACGAATTTGCCTTGAGATATCAGCACACCGGTTGTTTTGCTCATAAGAGTTTATAAATAGACTAGATCCGTAACGCCATTGACCTCGAAATCATTTTCATTTCGAAACTTGCCGTAAGAGTGGGTTATTAATTTCTGTCATTTGTATCTGGCCAAACCTACCGTCATAGGCTACAGGAGGAATGCCGTAACTACTGAGAGAATACGTCAGGACAAATGGTCATTAAGTACCGATATGTTCTGATTGCCTCGACTCTGGTTTGGAGATGAAATTTACACCTCGGCTTTGAATGGTTTCCGTCATCCGACATATCAAGGCTAATTCTAGCCCGAAAACATCGGCTGAGCAGTGTATTTTTTGGCGGGGGGGGGTGGTGTTGTTGTTGCCCCCTTAGCTCGAATCACTTACACAGACCGAAAAGGAAAACAAATAAATAAGACGTCAGTCGCTCGAGATCTTTAACTGCACACGGTGTGGGGAATTTTGACAGAGGCACAAAGAGCATTTTATCGAATAAATAATATGATATGGCATCTCCAGCACTATGACAACCACATAATGACTCCTTTAATTAGATGGAATCTGCCATCAAAACACGGATTTTGTCAACAAAACCGTTGCGTTTCTCTCTCCATAGTTTACAGGGACATGAGCAGAATGGGGTTGACCTTTTGACTCACGTCATCAAGAAATGGATCCATGCTGGTTTTAAACCAATAGCGACGTGTGTTTATTCATGTGGTCAGAAAGATCACGAGATGAAATAGCGAAGGTCATTTTCTCACAAGATGTCAGAAAGGCGCGAAAACGTTAAAATCAATGGAGTTTTTTTTCTAACACATTTGATCATCTTTTGTCAGCATCAAAACAGTCATGATAGATGGTACATAGACAAGGAAGCTCACCTCGGTCAAACTGTATCAAATTGGCATATTTTATCTCTCCCGTTTCGTTATTTCCGTCAGCGAAAAGGCGCTTTTCGCGACATCAGTTTTTAACGCGAAAATTTAACCTACCCTCCATCTCGGCTGTGATAGGAATGCCACGCCCTCTAACCTATATTCACCTATCACAGCCATAGTTTCTGGGTTAGGCTAATTCAAATTTTGAACTGAGAAGTCTTGTGTATGAAGGTGGATTGTTTCGTACCGGGTTTCCGTATTTTCTGCGCTTAGCGTCAGTGTACATGTAGTCCTTTGAAGACAACCATTCACCTGATCACTCAGCGACTGCCAGGCCTTTATTTAGGGAATGTTATTATAAAACTGTTCAAAAGTTTCCCGAATTCCGAGCAGACCCGTGTGAATGGTACTCGGCGTATCATTGACAACAGTCTAGTATTATGGACTAGTCCTCGTTCGGTTCCGTAACTGGTGTCAGTTATGTGGTTAGGTGGCATATTGCGCGAGTGGCACCTGTAGTAGCGAGCAATGAAAATGAACAAAGGAAGGAGTAAGCTAATTCTCGAAAGTTCTTGCTCTCTGCATAGTTACTGAAGAGTCTTGACTGTTGCCTGAAAGTTATAATATTTCCACCAAGTCTACAACATCATAGCGTGGCTTATATATTCCTACAGGTTTGTGCCCGATCTCCCCAAGATCGGAAATCGACGCCACTCATTTTTTCAACAATATCGCGTCGTTCCTTACGCTATGCGCTCGACATGTGAGTACAAGTTATAACAGTTACAGTGAGAATCAATTTTCATATAATAATATAGGTAATAATAATAGATCCAAGTTGTGCCTTTTTAGATTTGGTCTGGAACTGGATTCGACATACAACCACAGATCTCAAATAGATCCGTCACGGGTCTCACTCGACCGAGACCACAGACAACAGTACCTAGGGTAGGCCTACCACTAATATTATATATGGTTTGTTTTCGAGGCCAAATGCACAAAATAACATGGATATATCCATGATTAATATGCTCAATTATCGAAGGACGACTGCCAATAAGACTCTTCTCGAGCAAAGGAATCTCGCTGGACAAGATTGAAATAGACACGAAACGTCCTTGACCCCATTCGAATTCGAAATGGGTCGTGGATTTACTGAATGGTTGACCTCTATATATATTGGGCCAATCATAACGCCATATTTGGAGGAACGACGTTAGCAAAAATATGCTAATAAACCTAATATACTATCAGAAGTTTTAGATTTTATCCTGACCCTCCTCTCCCCATGAAACCTAGAAAAAAAAATACTGTTTTTGAAGGGATCAGCGAACCCTGGGATACCACGTAGAAATGGTGTCTTGAAATGATATTTGAGGCGAACGAATTTGGATTATGTAATTAGAGTATCTATATGTATATTGAACAGACCATCTTCTGTTCTTGGCGGGGGGGCAAGGGATATTTTCGTACTCCGTTTTAGGGTAATTTTCATTATCTTTTCTCAGTTCTGAGGAAAACTAATTTTGCGTACACACGTTCTGGACATATTCCACGTTCACCGTATTTTCCTATTTTTAATTCTCTGTTCTCTGTTCCACCAAGTTATAATTTTGTGTTCCTCGTTTTGTGAGATTCGTTATTTACGTTCCCGTTCACACCGTCACTCTCGTATGCTTGTCTGCAAGAGGGGACGCAACTCTAGCGGATTCAGCTCTTCTGTGTGCGTCGAAACAACCCTGTTGTGGAGAATGACGTGATCATGAGTGCAACAACTACTTTCTTCTTTCGTTGGTTGGCTCGTTTATGACACGTGCTAAAGAAATCCCCACAAATCCTCTTCTTCGATTCCGTGGTCCAATTTTGAAATTCCAATGGCGACATAGGCCTACAATTTTTTTTATAAATCCACATCCGAAAACCGTCCTTAAATATCACTCAAGTTACTTATATGGGTTATTTTGTTTACAGTTTTGGAGCAAGGGCGGATCTACGGGGGGTGGGGGTTCCGGACCCTTTCCCCCTCCCATGAAACCTAAAAAAAAAATATATTTTTTTTGGAGGGATCAGCGAACCCTGAGATTCCATGTAGAAATAATGTCTTGAAATGATATGTAAATTAACTGAATGTGGATTATGTAATTAGAGTATCTATAAGTGTATTAAACAGACCATCATCTATTCATGTAGTTTGTGAGTGTACTATTTAAGTTGGAGTTTCAATATGTATCTAAAATCAGATATTATCGCCGCGAGCGCACCACGTGTAGTGTTTTGTTTGTGTTAAACCAGGAAGTCAAAAGTTGTCAGCCATGTTCTTCAATATCGGTGCGTGTTTATGCGAAACAAATGTGAAAATAGAACAATAAATCTACCTACATTGTGTTAAGATTTATTTCCGGGAAAACGCGTAAAACGCATCTCCCTCAGCCTGAAACCCCGGAGCTTCCGGGGCCTAGGCGGCCCCTAGACACTGGCCTGTCAGACTGTGAGTATCGCTTATTTTAGCTTTGTGTAAATGAATCGGTATCATATTGGTTCTACTGTTCCATGATGTAATTGTTATCGTTTTTTTTATCTGTTAAATATAACTAGAAAGTCAAATGGATTCGGGCATGAAGTATGTTTTTTTTCAATATCGATGCATGCTTATAAATGAGAAACAAACATGAAAATAGAACCATAAATCTGCAAACATCATGTTCGAATTTATTTTCTGGAAAATGCTTAGAACGCATCTCCGGAGATCTAGGAATTCGGAGCTTCCGGGGCCTAGGCGGCCCCTGGACCCTCACCTGTTGGGCTATGAGGATTTCCTTGTTTTATCTTTTTGTGAATGAACCGTGTCGGTAGGCATCTTTGTTTCCCTTCCATGAACTGAATGTCATCGTTTTGTATGTTTTAAATATAACTAGAAAGCCAAATGGATGCAGGCATGAGGTGCGATTTTTTCAATATCGATGCGTGCTTATAATTGCGAGAAAATCGTGAAAATAGAACCATAAATCTGCATACATTATGATCAGTTTTATTTCCAGGAAAACGCTCAGAACGCGTTTCCGGCGATGTAGGACTCCGGAGCTTCCGGGGCCTAGGCGGCCCCTGGACCCTCGCCTGTTGGGCTGTGATAGTCGACCTATCCCCCTATGAATTTTGGCTGGATCCGCCCTTGTGGAGTATATAATGAAATATGTTCAACTGTGGACAATTTCCAACGTTTTCCGATGTTTACTCCGCTGCATGTACTGACATTAACAACACTATTAAACAGCGTGGTAGCTAATAAAGACACACTTGAGTTCTTCACAATTGTTTTTTCTTCGTTCTTCGTATCGGGATTATTTTTTTATTTTTTCTCCGTACTAGAGATATTTTTTTTACGTTCATACGATCGCTTACCCCCCCTTGCCCCCCCTCTTCTTGTAGTTTGTGAGTGTACAGTAGTTGGAGTTTCAATAGGTATCTAAATCAGATATTGTCGCCGCGATCGCATCACGTGTAGTAGTGTGTTATCAATAGGCCTGTTTAGTTTGTGTTGTAAACCAGGAATATTATTTAAAATCGATGCGTGTTTATGCGAAACAAACGTGAAAATAGAAGCATAAATCTATGGTACATTGCGCTTTCAAAGTTATTTCTTGAAAAACGCGTAAAACGCCTCTCTGACGACCTATGACCCCGGAGCTTCAGGAAAAGAGAACCATAAATCTGCATACATTATGATCAGTATCATTTCGGGAAAACGCTCAGAACGCATCTCCAGCGATTTAGGTAATTAGAGCTTCCGCGGCCTTGGCGGCCCCTGGACCCTTATCGGCCCCTGGACCATCGCCTATTGGATTGTGATGGTCGACCCATAGCCCTGATGGTCGACCCATAGCCCTCCCCCCCCCCCCTGTATGAATTTTCGCGAGATCCGCCCTTGAACGGTCTGTGAAATCTGTCTGAAAGTGGGCGTTGGTGGGGGGGGGGGGGAGAAGGGAGCTGTACCTTCTTGAGTCTACTATATTATATAGCAATCATTTTCGACATCATCTTGATGTTACCATTTCTGCGAAAGCTTGACGGCCGTTGAAATCAGATCATTGACAATTTGTTTTCATTTATTTACTCGACGTTATAACGTATTAAGCCTGATTCGCTTTGATTCGTTACTGTTCTGTTTCATGCATTTTACCAGATTCACAAGAACGATAGACGGAGTCGTTTCCTGGGCAGTGTGGATGTCCGTACCGCTGTGATATTCACGAGAAAGAGAAAACTTGAAGACCTTCAACCACGTAGATATATTGATTCTCCAGTTCAGTCGTTGACGGCAATCACATAGTCGTTTGATACGACTCACGTCGTCTATGACATTCTCCCTCTGGCCATGCAGTAGCGTCGCTTTGAATCACATAGCAATAACTCCGCACACGAGAGCGAAGCTTTAATGACCGCGAGAGGCTCACGCATTTAATTTCATATCACTGCAAGAGGTTTGAAGAGTTATTGGTGTGAATATAACTACTCGTTTGGAGTACATTGACGTGGAGTCATCAATACACATCATAAGTATATTTCCAAGACTGAGTAGAACCTCTTAATTGTGTGCAACGAGAATATGAGTCACAACTCAGATAAACCCTTCAAGTGTTCATGGTGCCAGTACACGTGTAAAACACAGCAAATGGTGACGGCACATGAGAGAACTCACACTGGAGAGAAACCGTTTAGGTGTTCAGTGTGCGACCACATGTTTGCCAGGCAGGGCTCGTTGACTGCACACATGAGAACTCACACTGGAGAGAAACCATTCAAGTGTACAGTGTGTGAGTTCACGTGTTCACAAAAGGGCAACCTGGTCGGCCATATGCGAAGACACACTGGAGAGAAACCCTTCAACTGCACGGTGTGCGAGCGTATGTTTACGTTTAAGCACCAACTGAATGGCCACATGAGGACTCACACTGGAGAAAAGCCTTTGAAATGTGCGGCGTGTGAGTACAGGTGTGCAGATAATTGGCACTTGGTGGAACACATCAAAATGCACACTGGTGCGAAGCCTTTCAAATGCTCAGTGTGCGAATACAGATGTTCGCGGCAGCATCATCTGGTAAGACACATGCAAAGTCACATGCAAAGTCACACCGAAGATAAACCTTTGGAATTCAAGTGTTCAATGTGTGAATACAAATGCAAACGACGAGACGGACTCGCTATGCACATGAGAACTCACACCGGGGAGAAACCTTTCAAGTGTTCATTGTGTGACTACAGGTGTGCAAGAAACAATAGTCTGCTTTACCACATGAGAACTCACACCGGAGAGAAGCCCTTCAAATGTCCAGTTTGTGAGTACAGGGGTAAAGTACAGTCAGCACTGACTGTTCACATGAGAACCCACACTGGAGAGAGACCTTACGAGTGTTTAATTTGCGAGTACAGGTGTTCATCGAAGAAAGATTTGACGATGCACATAAGAACTCACACAGGGGAGAAACCATACGGGTGTTCACAATGTGAACAAAGGTTCTCAAAACAGCACAGTCTTACAATTCATATGCGCGTTCATACTGGAGAGAAACCATTTAAGTGCTCAAAGTGTGATTACAGTGCTGCGCAGCGGGGAAATCTAGCAGCTCACTACACGAGATGTCACAATGGAGAGAAACCATTCAAATGTACCCTTTGTGGATACAGATGTACAGAACAGCGGAAATTGAAAGAACACATGAGAAATCACACTGGAGAAAAACCGTTAAAGTGCTCAAAGTGCGAGTACAGATGTTCACAAAGATATCAACTAACACCACACTTGAAAACCCACGCTGGAGAGAAACCTTTCAAGTGTTCGACGTGTGAGTTCAGGTCTGCTCGACGAGCAGTTTTGACCAAACATGTGATGACTCACACCGGGGAGAAACCATTCAAGTGCCTGAACTGCGAGTACAGCTGTATACAACGGTACCAACTGAAATTACACATGAAATATCACGCGGAAGGGAACCCCTTCAAATGTTTATTGTGTGAGTACAGCTTTCCACGTCAAAATCAGCTGACAACCCACATGAAAAGTCATGTTGGATAGCAATTCGAGATTTAGTCAGTACCTTCCCTTGTGTCCGAATATGAAGGGTAGGTGGCAAAAGTTCCTACATGAAGTATTGACCTAGGTAGCATCTACCATTTTGTTGTCAGATTGAGTCTAAATCTAGACCACGTTCGTCACTGTCATCCACAGGCTACTATACGGGGATGCTTAACTTATACATATAGTTTCAAATTTGTTGCGAACATTCGACCTTCTTCGACATGAAGTCCGTCTTTCAACGAGACTGGATAAAAACTTGCAGTGAATTCATAATACCAAATTGCCCGCAGTGGTTGGAAGAACCACTGTATGTTTTCATTGTTGTTGACCTTGATAGGGAACGTGAAGTTGTTTATCTGTGACCCGATCACTCGCGTAAAGCTTCCGCGACCGCGAAGTAGTTCCAATATTCCACTGTCACCAGTGAGCCGGTCATCTTTGTTAGGGTATTGTGAATTAAATTTATAGTTATAACGCAAAAAAGATGTATTCCGAAAGCTAAACAATAACAAATATAACGAACTGACTGTTACAGATTCATGACGTCACCACGAGTAAAGAGACTGTCTCGGACTAGAAGAGGACATATTTGCCCGCCTCCACACATTAAAGAGCGATTGGGGGGCTGAGATTGAATGCGCCTGCGTATCAGATCAGTGCTCATGTTATCAACATTCCTGTTTGATAACAGGGGCAGTAATCCAGTATAATTTAGATTTTTAGGTACACAGAAAGGACCGAACGTACAAGTAGACCAACAATTCAGCGCATGAATGCACGAATATGCCTCCGCCAAACTACGGTTGATCTTTCATACACGTTTATTTTTTCCAGGCTGCAGGTATTTATATTACGTCTAGATTCATTTGTTTACCCAAGCAGACTATTGTTCTCCTCTGCCAAGTGACACTTGCTTGACAGATAAAAAAATTTTAAAAAAACAAACAAAATAAAAAAACAGCCAAAGAAATGGCATAGATTTACATGAGATTGTTTTCATATAATAGTTCAATCTTGTGGTCATTTCTAGATATCGTGTCATCGATGCTGCATTTGTGTCCATTGCATTTTCCATTGTATTGTACTTTGTGTTCATTGTATATACTTATGTGTGTCCATATATTGTTAGAAACTTTACCGATTGAAAAACTCTTCTCCAGTTTGGTCTGCCATTTTTTTTTACCCAAGCACCCGACTATTGTTCGCCTTTGCCAAATGACACTTACATGACAGATGGGGAAAAACGAAAGTAAATGGCATAGATTTTCATGAGATTTTATGCATATTATAGTTGAACGACGTGGTTCCATCTTAGGACCATTTCTACATATCGTGTACATGAATATTCATGACCCTTCAGATACATGTACCAGTAGTCTTTCACAGCCAATCGCAACTATATATGCAAAGGATTGGACATTATAAAGCCGAATAGAAAGGGTTACGGGTTACTTTAGTTACCAGGAGATTTGGACAGGTTTAAAACTGGTGTCGTATCTGGAAACCGCTTACAGGTATTGCCGATTTTGTTGATGAAAATTGAATCCATATCATTTTTTCGAATAAGGATTGTGTATAGAATTATGATAACTGTATGAGCCGTATTCATCTCTGAAGTGAAAGACCATGATATTATTTTAACGCTCGAGCATCAATTTAAAAAAACAAACATTTGTCGTAATATACCAAGAGCATGGGCCTTGTCATCGATGTTACATTTGTGTCCATTGTATTGTACTTTGTGTCCATTGTATTGTACTTTGCGTCCATTGTATATACCTATGTGCCCATATACTGTTAGAAACTGTAGCGACTGGGAAACTCTTCTCCAATTTGGTAACTACGTTTTGAATATTGATCACTAATTTGTCCACACCATTATATGCCCGTCCAGAAAGAGGACGTATTGAGGGATGTCCGTTTGTCCGCCCCATCGTATCTAGTGTATCTTTTTCTTGTTCCAATTTTGTGAGCGGATACACTAATAAGAGTGGGAGGGTTGGGCGGGTGGGGCGGAGAGTAGAACCGAGTCGTGTTCCAGAAAGTAGGTCAAAATCGGGCAACAAAGGCTACTCGGGCAAATACATCAGGGAATCATTGGAAATTGCTCATTTATTTGTGAGTGGATTCAGTACAGGAAACGCTGTGTCACATACCAAAAGGTCAAAGATCGGTGTGACCTCAAACTCGAGAAATCATCAAATATCGCACTTTTTTGTCTCCACATATACATGGCGGAGACTATGTTCAACGGGACGGAAATAGTCTGGCAGAGGAATAGTCCGAAGGGGAATAGTCCGCGAGGGGAAATGTCCGCACCCGGGGAGTAACCGACTGTTTCTTTATAGTTGCTTACATCGGGATTTCGATAGACGATACAACTGTCGGTAGCCGAGTATCTTGACGATGACAGGTTAGGGCGATCCCGCTCTCTAAAATGGAGGTAAAAAGGGTCGTTTTTGTTCAATAACTTTTGATTCCTTCTTAATCAATGCATCAACATTTCAGGCGCATTGATTTATCTATTGTTCCGTGTCATAAAATTAATTTGCCATGTGAAGAACCAGCCAATTTTTAAACAGCGCGAAGGATGTTTGGCCTATTATTATGCAAATTAGATAGATGACAATTTACTTTTTACTACCATTTAATGCGGATAGATATGTCTGTAGGCGCCTCAAGAGGATTTTGCTGACTGCATTATGTGAACTGATTTATTGAGCGAAAACGACCCTTTTTACCTCCATTTTAGGAAGCGAAATTCCCTAACCTGTTTGTATGCCACTAAAGTCTGTCCATTTTAATTAGTCGTCTACTTTGGAGCTTCTCAAAAATTAGTAGTTAACTCTGCATTAATTTTCTTTTTTGCATCGTGTAGAACAAACTGAACTCTACAAAATGACCACCATTACTTCGTGATATCGATAATATATCACGCTTGAAATAACTTTATAATTCACTCCATACAAAATTCCAATACAGTTGTTTCATGTATCGGGCCTCAATTACATTGGGAGACGTCATAATGCATTCATGCTCGCTGGCACAAAGTTCATTGATGCCGTATAAAGTAATAGTAGGCGGTCCGTGGGAGTGTCACTTATATGTCCTGCCCAGTGAAATTGCCGAATGATAAACCGCACACACCTCTATGACCACACACGTCATTTTTGACCTTTGTGCTAGTAAACACGAATACATTATGACGTCTCCTATGTTATTGAGTCCCGGTACATGAAACAACTGTACTGTAGTTTTATATGAAGACAATTCCAAAGTTATTTCACGCGTGATATATTATCGATAGCACGGAATAATGGTGGTCAATTTGTAGAGTTCAGATTGTTCTACACGATGCAAAAAAGAAAATTAATGCAGAAAGAAAAGAAAAGAAAATTAACTACTGGTTTTTGACAAGCTCCAAAGTATACGACTAATTAAACTGGATAGACTATAGTAAAAGTGCTTCTGATTGGCTGAAGCTCCCAACAGGTAATATGCATTATATATACATATATATGAGTACATGTCTAACGATAATCCTCCCCACAGCGCATGCTCCATTTCACAGGCCCTTTTATCTTCCCTACCTCTAATAGCGGAAGTTATGACGTATAGGGGAAACCCCACGGGACTACGCACGGTTCAGTTTGAATCCGACCGAACAAATTCTTCAGTTTTGCACATGAGCGAACTACTATTCACATGCTCTGTCCAGATAAACAGGGAAATTAATCTCCAGATATTTTGTTTTAACGCTGGGTCAACAGAGGTGTTATGCATGCAGACTTGAGAAGTAATCGAAATTTTCGGCAAACATCTATTTTACTTTATATGATGTCACTTCCGGCGATGTGCGCGCAGCCCCAAATCCGGTCCAATAATCTGACTGGTGGCTAGGGTATAATTATACCCCAGCGATGTGGTTGATCTAACGATATGCATGTAAACGGACAATTACGAATGAAATACGGCTTCAGAAAAGACATGTAAATAGCTGACCACTGTATTCTTATTCGAAGGAACGTCGGCATGTACATGTAACATGTTGTAATACTCTCTTAATCAATTAGATTGAAATTAGTGACCAATCTAATCCGATTGAAAATCAATTATTTGATTGAAAATTCCAGTTTATTAGGATCTATTATATTGAATTCTCAGTTTACAATATACACATTCTTTTCTTTTCGATCTAATAGATTCAAAATATTTTCAATCACGACGAAAGATTGATATGTTACATTTTAATCTGAGACGATTGAAATTAGGGATACTATCTAATCTGTACAGATTAAAATGTCGGGTCTATCGGCTTGATTGACATTATTTTCAATGTATTAGATAGAAAATGAACAGAATGAATCTAATATAGACTGATAAATCAGCCTAATAGATCTTTATAACTGGAATTTTCAATATAACAGATAGATTTTTAATCGAAATAGATTAGTTACTAGTTCCAATCTAATTATTTAAGACAGTACATCTTTGTTTATATACATATGTCTATGCTACGTTCTGTCCTTCAATGGTACAACCTGCAAGTAAATCTCACTGTTCTGGTTCGAAGCAAATGTTTGCTTTAGGGCTTATCCTGTGACCTCCATCCCCTCCCACATAAACAGTAAAACAATTTTCCTACAAACGCCGTTTCAAGAGAAGGAAACTAGTCCGAGAATAAACGATCCTCCCACCCACACCGATTATATACCGATATGTATTTCATGGAAATCGCTGTGTCAACTTATTCTGGAAAGTGTATACATTGGACCAAGCTTCCTACTCTTGGAACGGCGTTTGTTGGAAAGGTAAGGCTAGTACAGAGGGGATCACTTGAAGTTCCAATTTTGATTCAGACAGCATTCAAGTATACACTGATGTAAAGTATTATTTTCGGAATATAAGCTTATATAGATATAACGGGTTGTTTAAATATGATCAGTTATCAAGTTCCTCGGAGCTCAGTTTTAAGCTTTTAACGCAACGTCTCTGAATAAATTTTACTTAACTTGAACTGCCTTGGCTTGAAGAACACTTGTATGTTTGTGGTCATTGTATCTTGACTGGTTGTTTAGCTTGACCTTCATTTTTAGCGATCTATGCAGATGCAGATCCCGTTAGGGATCGGGATCTATGCAGAGATCCCTTATAAAGTCTTCTTGAATTTGGCCTAGGCTGCCTAATAGGGTCGTCCGAGGTACTCCCCTGTCCAACATCCGCTGAAGAATGTAATCAATTCGTTCAAGTTTTTTTTTCAACCAAATGACCCAAGTACTAATTTAAATTGTGTCGGTGGCTTGTTTTGAATTTTATTTTGATGTTTTGTGTAATATTTATGATCATATCACGTTTGGTAGATTAATGCGCGTATGAGGCCATACTTAAAAATATATTTGTCAGGCGCATTATACATCTATCCCTGTAGCAATTTCACGTGGGCAGTGGAGACTATAGCCGCTGTTCGTTGTTTCCACAGCGTTGTTTTGTGTAAAATTTACCTTAAATTCTTGGAGAAGACTTGGAGTTGTCTACGAACGTGAAAATTGTGGTTTTCTCATCAGTAAATTTTGTCAAAGTTGTCGAAACGAATACCATTTTGAGCACTGCTATTATGGGATGGCAGGAAGACAATTTCCGGGGGCTCGACCCTATCATGGCATGGTGGTTGGTTGATGGTCTCGTATGTTAATGTATGCAGCACTCTCCTAGCACCGGCTCCTGATAAGATTTCCAAACCCAACCTCATAACTAGGCGCCTACTTGCTGAAGTGTCTGTAACATTCGTGCAAGTGTCTCGGGTGTAAGGTTTGTGTTTCAAGGGACATGTGAACGTGGTTCAAACTGAACACCAAACTGCCAAAAGTGGTTTGAAGAACTTGCGCGTGCGTATCAGAACACGAGCACGACTGCCCACCGTCCAATCAGCAATAAACGTGGGAATGTGAGGCGCGTGATATCGTAGACTAGCCAGTGCTGCCGCGGCGAGTGCGTGCACTTTTCCTATCATTTTGTCCACGCGTGTATCTATTTTCACTCTTGTTCGATCTCGCTCTGGGTTATGAAGACCCCAATTTTCAACACTTGATTTGTGCTTGATTCACTCAACTGATGGATAAATAAAACAAATTTCACTGACACATGCTTCAGTGACACGATTTGATTAAATCAGCCTATATTTCTATCGACCGTACATGTCTGACAACATCTCCAATTCCAAAGCTATGCGAAGCTATGACATGTCGAAAACGAAACCAGAACAAATTCAACGATTCCTACGTTCTATTTCGGAGAACACAGACTGATGAGTATTTTTGATCCAAAGAGAATTGTGCCTTGCTTACACGGGCAGTTAACATGGACGTTGCGCTTACCGTTTGTACGTGGTCGAGCAAGCATTCCAGCACTCTTGAATAGATCGATTCAAGACACCACAACAATCATTTGCTCGATAATTTAACATTTTTATTTGGGAACTCGACTTCTCTTGAAAAACTCAATATATATTCACTGTAACTGTAACTGTTTTTTGCGCGCTTCACGTGACTGCACCTATTGATTACCACTTGGCATTCGAAACTGCTATGGCCCAGGTGCAAAAGGACTCCTGAGTGTATTCTTTAAGATCCTTTGAACCTGCTGTAATTTTCTGTGATGAGAAATATTATTTGTTTGATTCCCATAGTAAAGATAATAAAGGACTCGAGTGTCAAACTGTTACATCTGGCCTCTTTGTATTTAATACATTTAAATATTTGTGTAACAGGAGACGTGGAGCACATTTGAAAGTGGTGAGGCTGAACTCCAACCGGCCATGTTAAATGTTGGACTTAAAACATTGCGGTCCCAAAAAAGTGTTCCCCCCCCCCTCCTCCCCCGCTCCGCGGCCCCTGTGTAATCACATAAAGAAAGTCGCAAAAGCAATGAACATATACCTGTCCGAAGTTACATCAGTAGGCATTTCTAAAATAATGAAGCAAACTATAGAACATGGTTTTTTCACACAAGGTTATAGGCCTACCTGTGACTTGAAAAGTACGGAACAGGTTGCGCCTGTACTCCAGGGAACACAATGGACTTGAAAATTAATGCAAACTCCAAAGATTAGCCAAGCATCTGGTGAACTTTGACGAAAAAAACTAGAAATGGCATATTGCAACAACAACCATGACACATAGTGGCATCTTGAATAATCTTCTGGGATTGGAGCCACGGCATCATTATTTTATTATTATTTTTTTTTTTAATTAAGGGAGTAGATCATGATTATTTCTATGTGCTTATGGGGCAATGGCAATGTCATTTATGGAGTTCTTCAAAACAGGCTGAATTTCATACAAAAGTTGGCTAGACACCTCAAAATAGGATCAAAATAAGGCATCGATATCTGCCACGACAATTCTAACCATTTATGTATATTATAGCTGTTCCAAAGTGAGTGAGTGAGTGAATAAAATTTAACGTCGCTTTCAACAATATTTCAGCTATATCACGACGAAGCAACTAAGCACCACCCAGCCCAGTTGTGTTCCTGTTACAGCATGGAACCAGACACCCTCCATCCACCCTATAAAACACCGAGGACAGCGCACAAGACACAGACAGGACGCTTACATGGTGCAATAAAGACAAGTGATATTACAGTGCTAGACATCACATTATCAAGTTCCTGTTGCTTCTCAGCAAAATGCATTGAAGCAACAGGAACTTGAACCCACCCAACCACCCGCTCCAAAATGAGTAGGACTGGAGCCTATATGGACAGGAGATTATGCATGTGGTATTCTCATGAATAAATCCGTATTCACTTCCAACAAAAGGCTACCTTATAAATGCCTTACCGTAGAGATGAACCTCCAGGGATATTTCCCATCTCCACCCCCAATCCCCCCACCCCTCTTCGACATCAGGCCAAAAAGACGTTATCCAGTTTCCGTTTAAAAATTATTTTCAACCCATTCGTTCTTGTTCTCAACTTATTTCGTCTCGCCGACTTCACTGTCAACACCTTAAAAATATGTAAATGAACTTTACACAAAAGCATCATGGCCACTGTGGGATCATGCATGGCTCATCAGAGACATTACCATTTTCAGAATCATATTCCTGATAAATGACACCGGTTATCAACCTAAAAATTCGACCAAAAAGGTCCATGTCCCCCTGCCAGCTTGTCATAGCCTGACAAGTTATTACTGAAGGTGATACATGTAGTTTAGAAATGATCGTGATCTATGCCCTTAACGGTAGGTTAGAATTGTAGTGCGACATTGTCGTTTTTGTAAGAAATTGTAGCACTTTTCAAAATTGAAAATAGCAAAATCACATCAAGCTCAAACTTCGCAAACATGTAATTGAGTATTAGTAGATGCAATATTGATGCTAACCAGGTGTGAACTTTGTCAATTTCGATCTGTTTGAAATTTTTTCAAAGATTTTGAAATCAGAGAAAAAAGCACTTCACAAATGTTTAACATTTTTATGCTCCATAGTTGTGCAGCGTACAGTTTCTCCGCGTTTCGTTTATATTTTCAAGAGCTATGGCCCTTTATTCCTGAAATGTCCGAGCTGGATCTTGGTTAATATTGTATGGACAATTATGAAGTTTGCATGATATGTGGCCAATGCTTTGTAGTTGTGCAACATGAAGTTTCTCCGTGTTTCGCGTATATTTTCAAGAGTTACATCCTCTTTTGTTCTTGAAATCTTTGTTAATTGGGACTTGTTCGGGCTGGATCTCGGTTAATATTGTAAGGACATTTTTGAAATTTGCATGATCACTACCCAAAAGTTATGCAGCGTGAAGTTCTCTGCATTTCGGTTATATTTTCAAGAGTTATGGCCCTTCGTTCCTCAAACCTGACTGACTGGGAAATATATTTGTCCACGTTGGATCTCGGTTAATGAACAGAACAATGGCGGGGCAGTGTTGGACTAAAGCGGAATGGGGGGCATACAATTAAGCAATCTCTGATTGCTTATTTCCTGCGTGTTTTATTTAAATATTGACCGGTTAATTGCACCAGGGCAACCCAAATTAAGTGTTAAGTTTGACGTTCCTGTGATTTATTTCCGAGATACTGGATCTTTTTTAGCATGACACCAACCTGTGTCTACAACAACAACATTGTAATGCATGCAGTGGACCCTTAAATTTATGAAAAAATATCATATTGCAGCGCCGTGCAACCAGAGTCTTGGCCGAAATTGGGCCACCTCCAAGATTCAAGATCGGCGTGTACTCGCCAGTGCAATACAGCCAAGTCAGCAGGTTGATGTATTTAATAAAATACCTAGAATAATAGATCCCTGTATAAGCCCATGGGCCTAGTTTTAAAATACACATGCTAGAGTAATTATTTATTAGTAATCATTAAATCGTAAACCAGTTGTATACGAATTTGAAGAAGACGAGTATGTTTTACTCACGAAAATGTACATCCCGCATATATTGTAATTATTTGCCTACAAAATGTACATGAGGTCTAAACAACCAATCAAGTGACAGTGGCTTTGGTATGTTTTCAAAGAGAAGTTCGTCTTCACATCGCTTGGCTGCTGGAAGTTGAGACTATGCTGTAGTCGCGAGTCAGAATGGAGAGATCCCACCTGAATCCATGTACAATGCTGTCTTATCCCGGTGTCGGCGACACTGGTGCACAGTGCCTTGGCCGCCGCCGTCTTTGGGTTGTTCTCATGATCTCTTCTATATGTTTATAACATGGAGTGGAGTTTTTCAACTATTGATAACTAGTGTAAATATGATTATATGGATATAATAGTTCCACCATTCCAAGAAAGGACCAACAAGCTTATATTTGAGGCAACCTCACGTCGAAAATGTACCAGATATTATCCATTAAAAATATATTCTGGGTTAAAACGGCCATTGTCCAGGAATGAACTTGAACTATAGTGCTACTTGACCACTGAGACGATTATCTCGTTCTGAGCGCCTGTGACCCACCGTAGCCGATTTTTACGTATCCACTGGCGTTTGTCGTCTTATTGAAAGAACTATGAACATGCTCAGCATACATGTAAATATTATTGGAAATGTTAGTTCTCTGGGTTTTCAAATATGTGACTATATTAAATTATTGTCTTTTCAGAAAATGAGCCCCTATGTCCGACCCCGAGATATATCTCCGACTCGGACAAACTTATCTTCGACTCGGAGAAAATTGTCTCCGACCCCGAGATACATGACCGACCTGGAGGAAATTATCTCCGACCCCAAGATACATCTACGACCCCGAGATACATCTCCGTTCCCGAGATACATCTCTGGCCCGGAGATAATTGACCAATGAGAGTCGAGCTTCGGTAACAATTGCTGCAACACCATTCGTCAATTATCTCTGGGCCGGAGATGTATCTCCGGGTCGGAGATAATTTTCTCCGGGTCGGAGATGTAGCTAGGGGTGAGAGATAAGTTCTCCGGGTCGGAGATAATTATCTCCGGGTCGGAGAAGTATCTCGGGGTCGGACATAATTATCTCCGGCTAGGAGATGTATCTCGGGGTCGGGGATCATTTTCTCCGGGTCGGAGATGTATCTCGTGGTCGGAGATAAGTTCTCCGGTTCAGAGATAGTTATCTCCGGGTTGGAGATGTATCTCTGAGTCGGAGATAAGTTCTCCGGTTCGGAGATAATTATCTCTGGGTCGGAGATGTATCTCGGAGTCGGAGATAAGTTTTCCGGTTCGGAGATAATTATCTCCGGGTCGGAGATGTATCTCGTGGTCGGAGATAATTATCTCCGGGTCGGAGATGTATCTCGTGGTCGGAGATAATTATCTCCGGGTCGGAGATGTATCTCGTGGTCGGAGATAATTATCTCCGGGTCGGAGATGTATCTCGTGGTCGGAGATAAGTTCTCCGGGTCGGAGACGTATCTCATGGTCGGAGATAAGTTCTCCGGGTCTGACTAGTAGAACAACCCTTCAAGAAAATATCGGTGCCTTAATTTTTTTCAAAATTTGGCCCAGATCTTTCTCTGTGACACATGTGATGCGTGTTTTCTAATTAACAAAACTGGATAAAATGCGCTGGACACACTTTGGACATTAATATATCTGAACCGAAAACAACATTCCGAAAACGGGAGTCCTCCTTTTCCCTTTTATTAATTCAAAATAATCACGCCGAATTCGAATTCCTGTGACGATTACTTTTCCAGAAATAAACGGCTTTCCTTATACAATTGCAAAATCAAGTATTGAAATTAAAACGATGAACAAATTAGGGCATATTAACTGATGCTGACCCCCCCCCCCCCCCCCCACCCCGCCCCCCGAGCATTATGTCTGTGAGACTAGTGTGAAATCTCAGCTTGGAGATATCTTCGCTCAATCACGAAAAGTGTGTAATTCAAAATAACATTTTTGAGGGCTAAACTTGCCCCTAAGAAAACATAGATTCACCAGAATAATGTCGCATTGAGAAACAACCAATGTAGTACTGAAGAAATATGCAATACAAACAAATTAGCAGTTTTTTTTCCCCAGGTGGGTTCCAAACCCTTAAGATTTGACGAGGCCTTTACTGATTGCTCTTCATTTTACGGAGGTGAGTAGTAGGTATTAAGCAAATCGAGCAATATTTCACCCGGATGTAGAGGTCATTTGGGGCGGAAACGAGGCGAAGAGGTCAAGTGCACTATAGTTCCGGCAGAATGACCAAAAAGCTACCTCCAACACAGGAGAGTTCCAATTGTTGCAGGGAATGTATTCCTCCGCGGTGATGCGGTCCTGGCGGTGATGCGGTCGCGGAAAAAAGCTTCCGCCGAGAAAAAGTAGTCCCTAGATAAAATGGTCCGATTGGGTCGAGTGAGGTATCAAAGTGAAGCATTCGTGAAGGGGCATCTGATGGGCTGGGTGTGGGGTTGAAATATCGGCATTCTGCGCATGCGCGGTGGCCGAAGGGTATGAAAATAGACGTTTTGGAGCTAGGGGACCCCCTCATGGGCCTATTGTGTCGAGTGAGGTATCAAAGTGAAGCATTCGTGAAGGGGCATCTGATGGGCTGGGTGTGGGGTTGAAATATCGGCATTCTGCGCATGCGCGGTGGCCAAAGGATATGAAAATAGACGTTTTGGAGCTAGGGGAGCCCCTAATGGTCCAATGGGGTCATATGAGGTATCCATGTGAAGGGGTATCTGATGGGCTGGGTGTGGGGTTGAAATAGGGTCATTCTGCGCATGCGCGGTGGCCAAAGGGTATGGAAATAGACGTTTTGGGATCTAGGAGAGCCACTAATGGTCCAATGGGGTCATATGAGGTATCAATGTGAAGCATTCGTGAAGGGGCATCTGACTGGACTAGCGGCTCGAGCGTTGTCACCATTCTGCGCATGCGCCGACAGGGAATTGTGGGAAAAGGGTATGGAAATAGACGTTTTGGGATCTAGGGGATTCCCTAATGGGCCGATGGTGTTGTATGAGGTATCCATGTGAAGGGGCATCCAGTCATTGGTGGATACATGTAAAAAAAATCCTGAAAAAACCCCCGGAACACGGACTTTATCGAAAAATCGGGGAAAATGCCTATATGGGGTATGGGAGGTATATAGGTCGCCGGGCTTATTGGGACTTGCCTATCAATAGAGTTATCTCCCCATAGTTCCAGGGTGGGTGTATGTAAATTTTTCCTGAAAAAATACGGAACACGGACTTTATCCTAAATTACGGGAAAATGCCTATATGGGGTATGGGGGTATAGGACCATCCTGGGAAACCTACTTCTAGACATTTGCGGTATGGTTGTTTGGATTTGTTTTCTTAGTCTCGTCAAGACAAACATGATAGGAAGTGTCAAGGAGCGAATCGTTGAAATTTTTGAAAAAAGTTCAGGGAGACCCATATAGTCCCATACTAGGGGTATAGGACCAATGTTTGTCCCACTGGGAAACCTACTTCTAGACATTTGCGGTATGGTTGTTTGGATTTGTTTTCTTAGTCTCGTCAAGACAAACATGATAGGAAGTGTCAAGGAGCGAATCGTTGAAATTTTTGAAAAAAGTTCAGGGAGACCCATATAGTCCCATACTGGGGGTATAGGACCAATGTTTGTCCCACTGGGAAATCTAATTCTAGACATTTGCGGTATGGTTGTTTGGATTTGTTTTCTTAGTCTCGTCATTTAGAACATGATAGGAAGTGTCCCGGCACGAAACGGTGAAATTTTTGAAAAAAGTCACCGAGGCCTGGGTAGGCCCATAGGCCTATACTGCATGGCTATGGGTGTATAGGTCCATACGGGGTGGACGTGTTGGGATCTAGGTGGGCCACTAATGGTCCGATGGGGTCGAGTGAGGTATCCATGTGAAGCTCTCATGCAGAAGCACTTGACTACACTAATGGTTCGTCCGTTGTCAATAGTCTGCGCATGCGCAGTCTGGCCGTGGTAGAGAAAGCAGGCATTTTTGGTGGTGTGTGTGTGGGTGTGTTTGGGTTAGAGATGGGCTATTCACGGTTCGAATGGGTCGTGTGATGTATCCATGAGAAGCCTATGTAATGGAGCATCTGATGGCGTGGATGCGGGGTAGAAATAGGGTCATTCTGCGTATGCGCGGTAGCCAAATGGTATGGAAATAGACGTGTTTGTGGTCTAGGTGGGCTCCTCATGGGCCTCTTGTGTCGAGTGAGGTATCCATGTGAATCCTAGGTGGGGGGAGCGTACAACTGTACTAACATTCACGTGGTTTGGTGGGTCTGCGCAAGTGTGTGACGTCACTTCCGGTTTTATGGTGGGTCTGCGCAAGTGTGTGACGTCACTTCCGGTTTGGGTGGATGTTCAAACACTACCTCCAACTTTCCCGGCCCGCACCCCGGCCCGGCCCGCCCCGGCCGCAGCGCGCGCCCGCGCGTCATCACCGGCAGTGCGGGGTTGAAATATCGGGAGAGGTTAAATCGACAACATAGAACTTATAGTAATAAACTTCATCAATACGTGTTGGACGAGTCTTCACTCACCGTCTTCCTTTACACGCACCTCAATGAAATGGCCGCTCCAAACCTAGACCAAAACACGTACTTGGTCTGTGGGCTGATTTCATTGGCTCTCTATGTTACTGTAGTACTCTTGCATTCTAACATTGATGGGTTACATTTTGGCCCCATCCTACACCACTGATTTCAGTTTGACTGAATCGCCACATTGGGCATTTATGCATTATGAATAAAACACACAAGACAGGGTTTTTTTTGGTGAGATCTCATTTTTTTTATTCAGTGAACAACAACAACGTGAGAACAACCACGTGAAAACTGAAGCCCAGAACAAGGGGCTTGTACATTGAAAGAACTGAAGCCCAGAACAGGGGGGCTTGTACATTGAAAGAACTGAAGCCCAGAACAGGGGGGCTTGTAAACTTAAGCCCAGAACAGCGGGCTTGTGTACATTGAAAGAACTTAAGCCCAGAACGGGGCTTGTACATTGAAATGATGGGCGGCCCAGTCATATACGAGTACATCGCGGTCCTCGGCCTTGGGGTACTCGTCAACCATCTGTACGACGGTAGATAAGGGTCTTCCCCGGCATCGATGGTACAGGTAAAACAAGCAATATTGTCCGCACACGCTACTGGTCAGGCTTTGCAACGTTTGACTGTTCCAACACCACGTCTCTGTGCCTTGATCCATGAAGTCTGTTAAATCGGGATGGAGGGGTGGCAGGCCGTACGGGTCAAAGTATTCGCCCTGCTGTTCTGTCAAGTACACGCCCACCCAATGTTCACCGGGCCGATCCATCGGGTCCGTGTTGAGAACGTAAGCAGCAGGATACATACTGTCTAATTGGAACACATCTCGGGCGAACACCTCTTGAAAGACTATACGTGTCTCTGGGTCATTCTCCAGCACGGTGGTTATCTGGTCTGTATCCATGTTAGGTAGAGAAGTCACACAGCACGTTGCGCGCCTTGTCCACTTGAATGATGTTGTCAAACTCGGCGTAGCAGATCACATTGACGGTGCTCCGGAGGGCTCGTTGAAAGTGGATTTCCAACCGTAAATTGCCTTGCTTGACGAGGGCCAGCTGATGGTCGTTCTCTAAGGTGGGGGTCAAATCGAAACAGAACAACGTGTATCCGTTCTCGTAGTCCTCCCGTTTGATGAAATTCCCTTCGTCCTGGTTGATTTGACCGGTGGTTGTAAACAGGCTCTGAAAGGCTCGAATGAAATTCGCGCGCCCAAAGTTCGGTGTTAAGGCCGTGGCTGGCACCTGTTGTCCATCCACATGCAGGGCCACAAAATTGATGCCGAAATGTTTAAAGTCAAACGGATTCTCTGGGTAGGCTCCACTGAAACTGGTATTTTCCACACAGGCCAGGATCAATCGCTTGGGTAGTTCCCCCAGGAACAGGTTTTCTTTGTTGGCGCTCATATTTCCAGCAGACACAGAGAACACTTTGGTTTGTACACGTCGGATAGGGTACTGGGCTGGTTTTGTTTCCAAGGCTTTCATGTGTCCCAATTGAACGGCTGGATTCGGTTTCACTTTTCGGACATACAGGACTGCGTTTTCGATGACAATCTTATAGTCAGCTGCATGCCCCTCTACGTTAGTGGCCATCAAGGCGAAGGTCGGAGGCGCCCGTATCAGTCGGATTTTGATGGGGATCTTGTTCAAGAGGTATCGGTCTTCCATGAACATGTCTGCGTGCAGTCGACCCATGAGATCCACCGAGACGCCGTTCGCGGTCAAAGCATTCCGTTTGCTATATCCCGTATTGTCGTTCTCTGCGCCCATGTGCTCGGCTCTGTCCTGGTAGAATAAAGCGGCTGTCAGTTGAGATTTTTTAGCCTCTCGTCCATGCGACAACAGTGTCTCGATGTAGGCTCGATAGGGGTACGTGTTGGTCGAGTCATTGATGAGTTTGTCGCTGAGAAAAATATCCACCTGTTGAAACATCGAGTGCAGCCAGAGATTCGTCGGGCCCACCGTTGCTTGGTCGGCGATTCTGGTGCCATCTCCATTGACGATCTTGGCTTTCACATACAAGTATGTATGGGCTAAATCCACATAGGCCGTATCCGCATTACTGATGGTGAACTCGATGGGCCCTGTTGCGTTGATGCTGGACAGCGGGAGATGCTCCACCCATAATCCTTGTTCAGCACTGGTCTGTGTGGGCGGGACGGTCCACAAATCAAATCCACTGTTGGTGGAGGGGCAGGACTCGGCGTGGATCAAGGACATGTTTTAAGAAAAGATATCCTGGGTCTTCGATGTGCGTCGTCGCTGGGTCGGTCGTCGACTGGTGCGTGGTCTCGGTGGGGCAGCTCTTTTATTCCCTACGGTGCGCTGTGCTTTGGCCACCAAGACGCCTCCCGCTTCTTTGGCCCGCCGTTTCAAGGCTTCTTTGGGTGCCGTACCCCCCAAGACATCACCGGCCACTTGCAGTCCACTGCGTACCGCTTGTTTGCCGATTGCTTTCACCCCACGCGTCACCAAGGGCAGGAACGTTTTGACGATGCTCCCGAGTATGTTCCCCAGTCCATGTCCACGTTGCATGCGTGCACCACTAAAGACCGGAAAGCCACCCCCGGCCTGTTGGGCATAATAGTCCATATAGCTGCGTGCATCGCACTCGTAAGGCACCTTCATTATACAAAGTGGGGAGCACGTGCTTGTCGAAAATGAAGTGTCAGCACCACTTTCCCGCGTTCGAATGCCACCGGTCGTCCCGTGTCATCTCTTATATCCACCGTGATCGTGTTGATGTGGGTTTGTCGTACGGGCAGGTAGAGCATGTGGGTGAAACTGTGGGTGACTTGATCTCCATACAACTTTTTAATGGGCACCACCCGTAACAGAGGTGTGTTGATATCGCCCACGATGTGGTTGTCCACCACGTCCGAGTAGACGTAGAGTCCGTACATACCCGACTTCATATCTATCGGGATCTCGCCTTGGTGGGCGGTGGGACCAGCGAACGTCCGTAGATCGAAGCCCACCATTGGCTGTAGGATAGGACTCAGTACGACACTCGCGTTGGCGGTGACGATAAGCTCTGCCTTGTCGTTGTGTGCGTTGTAATCGAAGTTCACGTGATTCTTGAAGGGATAGGCTTTGATGGGTTTTGAAGTATTCGTGACCTCCCGTAGAGCCTTATAATGCAACAGTCTTGACAGCCCACCCATGAACTCCTTGGGAGTATCGTATTGGCCTCGGGGAGGGTGAGTCGGGTGTCTTTTCCTTCGTAGGTCACGTCGTACCACACTTCATTGGCTCTCACGTTGTACCACGAGTAAGGGTATTGGATATCCACGAGGCCACATTCCCATCGTCCAGGTAAATGCAACGGTTGCGGTAACTGGGTCACGTACTTGGCCACGGTGTTGTCAGGAAACACATCCAGCGAACTGTTACTGGGTAGGGTGAGGTAAAACATGGCGACTGAGCTGTCTGCTGCTGCTGTTGGTTTTAATAGGTGTTCCAGGCCTTGGGCGGTTGTGTCCGGTGTCGTGTTCGTCGCGTTGACTTGCTACGTGTCACGGCTCTGGAGATGTGGGGTGTACTGATCAAGGGTGGTTTTTTAAAGGTCTGAAAAGAAGGTGCCCGTTGTGGTGGTGGAGTTTTGGGGGGTGACTCCGGTTCCCAGTCGGATTCCCAAGAAGGTAGTGGGCCACTCGGCGATTGCTGGGTCGCTGCATAAAGGCCCAGCGGTGGGGGTTCCCCACCAATTCCTGTGGTACATGCATGTCTTTCAAGCCTTGAGCAAAGACCGCCCATCCTCTAGGATCCGTGTGCGACCTGCGTTTACGCATCAGATCATTCACTAAATCCGTCATGTGGGTCCCGGGGACCACCTGATTCTGTACCAGTAGTTCGCCTTTATCATTCCAAGTCATGTTAGGATTCTGTTTCATCCGTTGTAATACCAGGCCAGCTTGTTTCTTGAACGATGCAGGTACACTCTTCAGGACTTCGTCTTCCGCCCACTGTGGGGCTGTGGGGGCTACCCCTGGTAATGGCGGCTGTTGGAGCGGTGCTGGGGTCGGCGGTGTGTCACGTGGTGGTGGTGGTGGTGGTGGTGGTGGTGGGGTAGAGAGGGTTTTGTATTGGTCCATGAACGTCATGTACCGTTGAAGCGTCTCATTGTACCGTTGTACTTTCTCACTGTCGCTTAACCCCGGTCTCTGTAAGATCTGTTGCATCTCTCCATCGAGGGTGTTTATGGTCTTCACCGTAGGTGGGACAGGGTAGGGCGATTGGAGGTTTTGAAGGAATCGTGGTTCGACGAGGACCATTTTTTTCGTGTGGTTCATTGTCGGCCGAAGAGTCCACCCAATACTGGACCCAACACGGAAGCGGCCAACGGTGCTAAGATGGCCCCGAGAAAGCCGCCTTTCTGTAACACCTTTTTCTTTTGTGTTTGAGGGACCCGCTTCTGGACTAAGGTTCGGAGACCTGTCTTATGCTTGGCCAACTTGGTCTTCTGAGCCGGAGTCAGTGGTACGTTGCCTTTTAACAGGTTGTACCCGATCTCGCACAGACAGCGTACAAGGTCAGGGTCCGCACCGCGTACAATGGTTCGGACTAACTCGGGTGGGGCCGTCTTCAATACACGGAGCGTGGGAGCGTGCTTTCGTACTCACGCAGACATCATGTACAACTAATGCTAGAACCCACAACTCTGCCCTTGTTATCCACCTCAAAGACAAATTCAACCCTGCTGTGGTATTCATTCTTTTTATTATTCCCCATCATCAAACACACAGATCCCAGCTGGGGGCGCTACTGTGGGTGTGTTTACATTATTTTTGCATGTACACGTGATGGGCCTCTCCGGGAAAGATGCCGGTCCGTAGTCGAAGATGTTCGGGGGTGGCTTGCTTGAGGTCGAAGAGCATATACCCGTGCTGAGGGGTTGTGGCATCTTTAAAGGCTTCCAACGCAAACGGTGTGCAACCGGGATACATCTGTCTCGCCAGGTGCAGCAGTTGAGTGGTATCTCTCGGGGTTTTGAAGACCACCAGGTAGTGGGCATTTAAGCTGATGTTCCGATGTTCTTTGTTTTTACTGAACAGATTCTGCACAATGTAGATGATGCTGATCCGTCGATGGTGGCTGCCTTTGGTAAAGAGTTGGGTGACCCGCGCATCCGTCTCCGCCATGAGATCATCCAGAACCACCAAGGTGTCGGGTTCCAAATCGGCCAGGTTGGGTAGGCCTTCCACGAACGTGATGTGGGGCATTGCTGCATACGCTTCCTGCCATTCTCCGTAACACCACACGACTCGGGCAATGGGTGGGGTGATCATGCTGTCGGTGTGTTGAAGGAGCTTCCTGACGAAGTGCGTTTTGCCGGAACCCGTCGGTCCTGCGATGACGCAAATGAAGGGATGCTGCCACCGAAGGTCCATGGTTCGAGGTGTATCCGTTGTCGTGGTAACCCGCTCTTGTAAATTTCGTACGAGTGAACTGGAGTGGTGGTGGGTACAACGTCGGTCGTCGTTGTCTGTTCACTGCGAGGGATGATGGGGGTGGGTACAACGTGGGTCGTCGTTGTGGGTTCACTGTGAGGGATGAAATCCGGTGGGTCTTCAGACGTTCTGGGTGTACTTGGTGTAGGTGTGGAGCTTGGTGTGGAGCTCGACGTGGCTTGTACATGGGGTGTGGCGGTGACTGGGCTCGATACGGGGTTGACTGGTGCTATCTGTAGACTGGTTTCACTGATGGCTGGTGTTCTCAGTTGGTTAAGTAGCGTGCTGACATAGGCTACGTCGTAAAACACACCTCCGTACAACACACTCAGCAGGGTTAGCAGTATCACCACAACGCCCATTTGTGCTTTGCGCGTTTTGGGAGACAGCAGCTGCTGTTTGTCCATAGCACTGTGGTCGAACGTGGAATGAAGGATGACGGCAGTGGTGTCTGGCTTTATAGTCGTTTCACCTGGTTGGCAGCGACCCAGGAATTGAAGGAACTGGGCCAGCCTTGCCATTTGACGAAATGAAACAGTTTGCCACGTCGACGTTCCGATTTCAAAATCTGCTCCACCGTGTAGTAGTCTTGCTGTGTTTTCACGACAGGCTGTAATTCCATCTCGTAAAACGTCCCTTGCAACGGTTCCCCTTGAAGATCTTCCAGTTCATAGACTCGCTGCTGTTGGGGTAGGCGACGTTTAATCAGGAAGTGCTCATCGCTCCAGTTGGGCAAGTAACTTTTCTCAAATTGACCTTTGACTTTACTGATCCGTACAGGGTCCCCGACCTTGTACACCGCCTTCGGCATTCGCTGCGATGGCCTGGGGTACAAGACACGCCGGACGTGGGCTTCATTGCGTTGGGTCACCGTAATGGGGGCTTTCTCTATACTCCGATGATAGGCTCGATTGTAACCACTCACAAGTTTCGGGAGAACATCGATGTACCGCCTTGTATTCTTATAGGTGAAATATTTATACATGCGGCCTTTGGATGTCCTGTTGAACCTTTCCCCCACGGAAGCCTTGATCTCGTTGTACGTATGGAAGAAAAACACCTTCTGGGCTTTCAGAAACTGTTGGAACGGTCTGTTGAGGAATTCCGTGCCTTCGTCGGTTTGCAAATACAAAGGTTTGCGCCCGGTCTTAAAGATATCTTTGAACGCCGCTATGAGATTCGCCCCCGTTTTCGTCCGGATGGGTACCACCCACGCATACTTCGGTAGGATATCGATGCACGTCAAGATATACCGATTCCCGTCGTTGTGTTTGGCAAAGGCGCTCATATCGACCAAATCCGCTTGCCACTGGGCATCTATTCCTCCCACGATGACCCGGTTCCGTAGAAAATGGCGACGGACAGCTCGATGTAAGGTATAGGTGTCTTTTTTTCTTAACCAATCTCGGACTTGGGCACGTTGTATCCCCTGGGGTTTGGCCGGTCGATAGAGAGCCGACAATGCACTATAGGCCGCCGGACTGTCGGGACTGTAGTATAAGTTATCCAACACCTTCTCCCAGCGCTTCATGGTGACAAAATGATGATGGACCCTGGCTCTATTGTTTATTTATAACGGGTATATCTTGGGCCGGAGTTTCTTTCTGATTTTCTTCATTGGCTTCCACAGTGTCCATGGTAAATGACCAGTCCAACTCGTCTGATGACCGCTTGATAAGCACTTGATCCACATCTACCACGGCATCTTCCAATGCAGACCATAGATCAGGGTGAAGGGTAAAATGCACTGTACCCCCATCTAGCCGAGCCATTTGAGCAAAGAAAGGGCCGCGTCGGATGTACACATCGTGACACAAGTGGATGAGGTCGCCGTCCAGTTCTCCAGACAACACCCGTTTGAATTTGGTCCAGCCCTCTCGGGACAGACGAATGTGAGCCGGGCACGGTTGTGTAGGGTCCACATCACAGATGTCTCCCACCTCCTCCATGATATAGACCTTATCCGCATACACGTGCAGGAAAACCTCGGGGGTTAAGCTGAGATACGCCCGTATTATATGCTCCGTCATGGTCAGTACGTGAATGGTACCAGATTTGACTGTCTCTCGTATTTATAGGGAGAACCCCGTGAGATCAAAGGATCAGGTGGTCATGTCACTGGGCTGACTGAGTCTAGCCGGGTAATCAATGGCATCGTCGTCTGGTTCGTGGCTAGACATTTGTTCATTGGGTTCTGCCGCTGCTTCTCTCAGGGCACGAGCCCACTCCAACTCGTCTGATGACCGCTCGCCCAGTGTAAACAGCTGGTCCACGATAGGCACCACTTTCTCGAAGGCTGTCCACAGATCGGGGTCTAGGGTGAAGCTTCGCGTACGGTCTTGGTAGCGGCCCAGGCGTGGGAAGAAGGGTCCACGGTATACGTAGATGGCATTGTCTATGTGGATGAGGGGTCCGTCGAGCTCGCCGCTCAACACCCGTTTAAATTTGGTCCAGCCGTCACGGTGTAGCGTAACCGTATTCGATACGGTCTCAGCGGGCGACCAGCAAACATCTCCACGGTCTTCCACGAGGGTGACTTTATCTTCATAGACGTGTAACCCCATCCGGGGTGTAAGGGGAAGGATGGCTAGTAGAACTGGTGACATGCTTGATCCAATGCCGAACGGTGAATGACACACACTGTGTCTGACCCTCGTATTTATAGTCAGGTCCCACTGTCAATGCCACAGCGCTAGGGCCAATAGGGCACAGACTATTGTGAGGCCAACCAGCCATCGCTGGTTCCGGCGTGAGCATCAAGGATGGCTGTCATAGTCCAGTAGTGGTGAGTGATGGCACACCTCTCCATCGAGTGCACCCTGTCGAGGACCGCTTCTGTGAACTCGTTGAGGATCTGGCGTCGCCCCTCGTTTTGTCGTCGCCATCTGCAAACATGAACCGGACCACTGCTCGGTAACCCGTGAGTGAATTCACCACGGTGGCATGCTGTAAAATGCGAGTCGCATAGGGCTGGATCTCCGCCATGGCTCTGCAACCGTAGAAATGAAGATGTGGGATCCAGAGGGACGTGTTTTATAGACCATGTCACACATGCGCGCCTAGACGTAGCTCTACGGGTGTAGTCCGTGATACGTACTATTCTGATGGGTTAGTCCAAAAAAGAGAGCAACAACAACACAGATTACAGGTCAATCCTTTTATTATGCGTGAATAACCTGTGAACATCATAGGAATGCATGTAATAACCTGTCTGTTGGGTTTTTCCACAATGTCGTTCATCTTCGTGTCTTTTCGGGTACGTCCGTGTCTTTTCGGTAAAGTCCGTGTCTTTTCGGTAAAGTCCGTGTGTTTTTGGTAAACTCCGTGTCATTTCGGATCGGTAACGTCCGTGTCTATCATCCGGGCACTTCGCGTCTGCGCCTGCACTGAGGTATGTATGAGGGTCTTCATGCGCGCGCGCAATGCGGCTCAGTCGTACACCAGTACACCCGTCTCGATCCTCGACTTGGGGTAGAGTGTGCTAAAAATAGATCACCAGCTAGCGTGCTATAGAAGGGAAGCGGCCTTGCCGTTTCATCAGACACTCTGTCAACCACCAAGATGTTCACTTGCACAACTTGGCAGAAGCAGTTTACTCGCCCAGAAGATGTGCGACGCCACGAGGCCTCCATCCACAACGGTACACTATATACTTGTATAACCTGCGCACGGTCATTTAATCGGGAGGATCATTTACTGCGCCACGAACGTTCATTCCACGAGGGCGCGACGGAACAATGTAAGGATTGTGGTCAACTCTTCAAACGACGCAGTCAGTTAAAACGGCATGAGCGTTTGATTCATGGTCCGTCACCACGGTTTTGGCGACAACTTCCTACTGAAGAGGAGCCGCGGAAGGTCAGACCCACTGAAGATAAGCCCGGGAAGACGAACGTCACTGGTGATGCGATGACGGAGAGCCCGCCTATACCCACAGTTGGGAAGAGCCTGGATTTCCGGTCGGACCCCACCGTTACGGTTTTGAGTCATACGTCATACATCGAACATTTTCTGGACGAGCCCATAAATGTTCCTAGCGATCTCTTACCCGAAGATCATCCAGAGAGTGACATCTCTCGGCGCCATTGGTCCATGACACGGCACTGTTTCCACCGTCATCGCCCTATCTACAATTTCCCACTGACCAACCTCACCCGTCTACGCAGCTACGTGGAAACCATCTTCAATGACCAACCTACGGCCTTCACATTAAATGTAGCATTTGGGTACATCTTATGCCATAAGATGACGGGTGAATTGCGCTATTTCTATTCCAGTGCCATCAACCCAGTGTACGACCAACCGTTTACCATCATTAACCGGAGGTAACTAGAGATGATGCTGGACCAAGTGGAACAATTGGATGTCTTGGGATGGGCCCAACAACAACGACACAACACCAAGTCGACAGTGAAGAGGGTGATCAATGTTACGTTTTTCCTTACCAAGCTGATCCACCACTGCCATCGATTGAATGCGTCACTCGTGCACTGATGAATACCATAACATGCCGTACATACTCTCTATGTCTACATGCTGATCATTGACTTGAGCTCAGTAAACACTTGTACCTAATGTGACGGTGCGTTAAATAATAAAACATGGTGTTCGATATTTCAATTTGGTTTGCTGTAAACATACTAAACATACCCAGGGCGGCTCCCCCAGCCTGGGTATGATGCAACATTGGGGATAATAAACTGTATGAACATTGCTGAACTTGTTGTTATTCACATCACCCCATTGACTTGATAGGCAGGTCCCAATAAGCCCGGGGACCGATATTAGCCCTTTTGGCTAGAGGTGATAGGGGTTTTCCCCTATTTTAGGGATAAAGTCCGTATTCCGCTTTTTTTCAGGAACAATTTTACATGTATCCACCCATGACTGGATGCCCCTTCACATAGGCTTCACATGGATACCTCATACAACTCCATCGGCCCATTAGGGAATCCCCTAGATCCCAAAACGTCTATTTCCATACCCTTTTCCCACAATTCCCTGTCTGCGCATGCGCAGAATGGTGACAACGCTCGAGCCGCTAGTCCAGTCAGATGCCCCTTCACGAATGCTTCACATTGATACCTCATATGACCCCATTGGACCATTAGTGGCTCTCCTAGATCCCAAAACGTCTATTTCCTTACCCTTTGGCCACCGCGCATGCGCAGAATGACCCTATTTCAACCCCACACCCAGCCCATGACTGGATGCTCCTTCACCTAGGCTTCACATGGATACCTCATACAACTCCATCGGCCCATTAGGGGCTCCCCTAGCTCCCAACACGTCTATTTTCATACCCTTTGGCCACCGCGCATGCGCAGAATTTCGATATTTCAACCCCACACCCAGCCCATCAGATGCCCCTTCACGAATGCTTCACTTTGATACCTCACTCGACACAATAGGCCCATGAGGGGCTCCCCTAGCTCCAAAACGTCTATTTTCATACCCTTCGGCCACCGCGCATGCGCAGAATGCCGATATTCCAACCCCACACCCAGCCCATCAGATGCCCCTTCACGAATGCTTCACTTTGATACCTCACTCGACCCAATCGGACCATTTTATCTAGGGACTACTTTTTCTCCGCGGAAGCTTTTTCCCGCGATCGCATCACCGTCAGGACCGCATCACCGCGGAGGAATACATTCCCTGCAACAATTGGAACTCTCCTGTGTTGGAGGTAGCTTTTTGATCATTCTGCCGGAACTATAGTGCACTTGACCTCTCCGCCTCGTTTCCGCCCCAAATGACCTCTACACCCGGGTGAAATATTGCTCGACTTGCTTAATACCTACTACTGAGGTGGATAAGGACGAAGTATAGTTCGTAAAGTTGTGACGTGTGAGGTTTATGCTGGGGTTGAGGTAACGAGACGCCATGTTAAAGTTGGCTAATTTGCGGTATCGCATTCTTCGAATTTACAACCTTGAAATCACCATTGGAATATGGTTATGGTACACAGAGAATACTTCTTGTTTCATGTTGAAGGCTACACTAATGTTTCGCCATATCCCTCCTCAGTGCCCTCTAGCGGACGAAATGATAACTCGACCTCTTCATTTGGCGTTGACCATTGAGGATGGTGGTGAGAGGCACTCTGCATGTTTGGTTACATTATGTGAAGTAAAAACTTATTATCCATGTGTTCTGGTTGAATTCGTTAGCCAGGAGGGTTGTTATTTATTGCAGAGGGGTTTTGCATGTATTTCGCGCATTGTGGCGCTGAGTCTGTTCGTTTGTTTTATTCTTGCCGCTGAGGGCCATGCATGCCTTCAGCCTGCAGAGCTGGCGGGAGTTTTTACCTGGAGGGCTAAGGGCGAGCAAGGGCCTATAATGGAAAACTTTGGCCGAGAATAGCAGATTGTGAATAAATAAGGCCGAGAAAGCCCCATTTGTAAATTCCTAGATGGCTATTTAAATGGTGATGAGATATATTTATTGGATGGTGTCAGTAAAATTCGTGACAGAACAGTATGCCGTGCACTGAGCCACCTGCGTTGTACTGCGTAAATTCTCTCCAAGGGGGTATGTAATGTCGATGTATTTGAGCACGCGGGTTAAATGTGTGGGCTCGGGGAGTTATTTCCCTTGATTTGAGAATGCTGATTTCGCGGGATAATTCGATGCTGATTTCCTCAATTCGTGGGATGTAAATCTGTATTTGTGACAAATGCCCTCAAGACTTCTCGTACAGTTTCTGCTATAAATTTGTCTGTATGTGGACGATTTTGTGTTTGACCAGTCCTTAGCTCGGAGAAAACTAACCTCCGAGTGGACTTTGTCCACTCAGGATGAGAGTGGGGAATCCACAATCTCCCAGATATATGTTCGAATTATAAGATTCTACTGATGGACGGTTTGGCTACTCACGGATACATATTGCTGAAGGTGGAAGCTGCAGCTAATTCTGGCATGAATGGGCGGAGCGATGGATTCCCTGCCATCGGCTATGTTGTTCGTTTCTTCAAACATGGGATATTAACGGGGTGGAAGAATGGGGAATGGATATGATTTGAAAATTTAAAAATAAAGTTGTCAGTATAGATAACCCGAAAACATTGGCTAAGGAGTTTTATTTTTATTTTCTTATTTTTTTTTTTTAGCTGTTGTCGATCGGACTCCTTAGCCCGAATCACTGAATCAGACGGAAACGGAAAGAAACAAATAGGACGTCAGTCGCTCGAGATCTTTCGCTGCGTACGGCGTGGGGAATTGAGACAGAGGCACGAAAAGCATTTTATCGAATAAATAATATGATTTGGCATCTCCAGACAGAAAGTGGACTGCTAGAGAACACTTGGATTGGTGCACATCCTCTGCGCCCTCTAGCGGACGAAATGATAACTCAACCTCTTGATTTGAAGGGACCAGCGAGAGTGATGGTTGGTGTGAGACTCTGTTATGTAATACGGGCGGTGGGGGAGATACATCCACGGGAGCTTTTGAGATCCATCGATGGTTTGTACGAACTTCGTGCCCACCCTCCCACCTCATGACTTGACCTCTGTCCATCTCATTGTGCTCTGACACCCTTAGCCTCCAGGTTTCACCCCAATACTTGTACTGTCAGACAGAATGTTGACTGATCGAGGACATTTAGGATAGACAGAATGTAGACTGACCGAGGACAGCTGCAAATTGTTCACCATACTCGCTACAACCAGGGGTAATATCTATGCTAGATTTGGCTCACAAATAGAAACCATGACGTTGTGAGGATGATCGTTCACGAGCGCTATGTCATAGGTAGCCAATCAAGATACGAACTGAACAACATCGTGCAGCGAGACTTTTCTTTGAGCTTCAAATGGCAAGCGTTGGTTGTTATACTTTTCAAACTGGAAACGTACATCAGTGTAACCAGTTCCTGGACTGAAGTGTCAAATAATGAGAGAACAAGCCATAAACATTAGAGGGGAAAACTTACTAAACTCTGTCACTTTCGACCTATCTAAATTCTACATTATTTGGAAGAATACTGGTAAAGATTGATTAATTTGTAAGCATACAGTTGATAGTGAATTTAACTTTGTTTACTAGTACATAAATAATAATAATTTGCTTTCGTGAAAATGTAAGGGCGGTTACTATTGTAAAATTTTGATTTAATATATAAGCTCATTGGTTTGTCCAGGTCTTAAAACGAAACGGAGGTGAGTGCGCGAGCGTTCGATGACGTCACTTTTGTGTACTTTTGAGAATGTAGGCCTACAGATTATCATAGTGTGTATATATCAAGTACCGGCGAATGTAAAACGACGATTTCGACGGAAAGATATCTGCCGACAATGGTGCGGTACCTATGTTTTCACAATCACCAACTGTCTTGCTCGCTGTTTGCGGCGAAAATAACGGTAAACAAATTCCAGATAAACTACCTTCAGATACGTCGCTGTTATGACGTCACTAGAAATAATCTTTCGAGTCTACCTCTGTAGGCTTAATTAGCTGCAAAATGTAGCCCTCTACCACATGTCGAATGCGCCAAGCACGCGAGCGCTACGAAATCTAGGTTTTTCGGTTAATTTGGGTTGACCTTTTGGCAACAGTAGACCTAGGGGGTGTTTCCCTCTTCATACACAAGTCGAATTCTCCGTTCACAATACGAATTTGCCTTGATATATCAGCCCACCGGTTCTGCTTATAAGAGTTTATAAATAGACTGGAACCGTAACGCCATTGACCTCGAAATCATTTACATTTCGAAACTTGCCGTAAGAGTGGATTATTAAGGATACAGAGCTCTCTTGCAGACAATTTTACAAACCCTATCGAATTCGTCTTTATACAGCTAAAAGTATGCCTCATAGCTATGGCAATGTATGTATCCATTGAGAGAATATTTCTCAAGGATTCGAAATATATAAATAAATATATAAATATTGTTCGCTATCAACTTATTTGTTGTGAAGATATTTGGATGTTAATCAAATTAATTTCTAAAATGAGCCTTCTTTTTAAAATGGCTACGGTATCTCCAATAAAGTATTTCACTTATCGTCACAGAAGGAAGATCTAATTTTGAATATTGAATTTGGGTAATAAAAAAAATGACCGTCTTCTTCGGCCAGGAGGGCTCTGTACCCTTAATTTGTGTCATATGTATCTGACCAAACCTACCGTCATATAGGAGGAATAACTACTGAGAGAATACGTCAGGCAAAACAGTCATTGAGTACCGATATGTTCTGATTGCCTCGACTCTGGTTTGTAGATGACATTTACACCTCGGTTTTGAATGGTTTCGGTCGTCCGATCTATCAAGGCAAATTCAAATTTTGAACTGAGAAGTCTTGTGTATGAAGATGGGTTGTTTCGTTCTGGGTTTCCGTAATTTCTGCACTTAGCGTCAGTGTAGTTCTTTGAAGGCAACCATTCACCTGATCGCTGAACAACTGACAGACCTTTAGCCAGGGAATAGTATTATAAAACTGTTCAACAGTTTCCCGAATTCCGAGCAGACCCGTGTGAATGGTACTCTGTTAATCATCGACAACAATCTAGTGCTATGAACTAGTCCTCGTTCAGTTCCGTAACTGATGTCAGTTATGTGGTTAGGTGGCATATCGCGCGAGTGGTACCTGTAGTAGCGAGCAATGAAAATGAACAAAGAAAAAAAGAGTAATTCTCGAAAGTTCTTGATTTTTTCTTGTAGCATCAGTGAAAAATACCCATCGAGTTAAGAGTGGATTTACAGATAAACAACAACAACAACAACAAGTTCTTGCTCTCTGCATAGTTACTGAAGACTCTTGACTGTTCTCTGAAAGTTATAATATTTCCACCGAGTCTCCAACATTATAGCGTTGCTGATATTCCTACAGGTTTGTGCCCGATGATGATCTTCCCAAGATCGAAAATCTAGTACACTATTTCTTAGCTAAGTTCAACAATAGCGCGTCGTTCCTAACGCTATGCGATCGACAACTGAGTACAAGTAAGAGTAGTTACAGTGGAAATCAACTGACATAGCGGCATCTGTATACCATAGAGCCAAGGTGTGCCTTTTTAGGCTGTTGGTCTGGAACTGGAACTGGATTCGACATACAACTGCAGGTCGCAAATAGTTATATTCCCATCGGCGTTTACTGCCATGTTTCGCTCTCTTCAAATGAGTTAAAATTCATCCTTATCCGCAGGGGTAAAATTCAGAACCATTTCGGAAGCCATCGAAACAAGAAAACCACCTCTAAATCTCATAACTCGTTCAGTTCGAGACTATTTCGTTGCCTTGAGTTCAAACAGTGGAGGCAGATTTTTCGGTTTGAGTTTTGATCAGGGCTTCACAAACGATTCTGTATTTTACACGGGCGGATTAGAACGAAGTTCAATCGATTTGAAAAGAGCAGAACATTGCAGTAAACTGCGACAGGAATAGATATGTTTGCGATCTGCTGGCATATATTTCGGCTGCGTGGTGTTAAATATCTCAAGTGGGGCCATTCTCTTTTCTGCGTGAGATCAAGGCCCCAGCGCCAAGCCATTCACCAGGCGTGGTTTTTGGGAAAATTCTGGATGACATCTTGTTAATGAGAGTTTTTCCAGTTTTAACTTCACGGGAGACGGAAACTCAAAATGCGTATTCAGAACCGGCTGTTATTGTGGCACATTATAATCTACATGCAGAGCCGTTACGAGTAGTTCAAAATGGAAACGATCACTCTGACTTTTGGTTTGTCGAGAATCTACAGCTGGTCAATTTCTGGTGAACAAGAGCTTAATATAAAGGTAAAATCACACAGAATCGAATTTGTGAATCATCTATTTTTCACAATAACAATTATTTTAAATAGATAAACATTTACCATTGAAACGACATGTCAATGCCCTGAACGCACAATTCGAAGGACCGATAAAAAAAAACGTAAAAAAAAGAAAAGAAAGAAAAATCACTTCTGAGTAGAAGATGACCGATGTCAAGTCTTATCTCAAAAGGTCCATTATCTTGGAAATTACACGAAAATATACTTCCGAATAGCATGGTGACCTGTAAGGTCATCCACTATAATATTTATGTTTCCAGTAACCCTACAGTTTGGGTACACATTTTCTTTTCTATGTTTTTCAGCAGTATTCAGTGAAATCCTATACAAAAATGTAAAAAATTGACAAAAAATAATAAATAAATGATTAAAAGTAAAAACAAAATAAATAAATAAATAAAATTTCTGCCTGAAGTTGGCTACTGGAAACACAAATATTATTGTGGATGGCCTAATTATGATCGGCAGTTCAAAACTAGAACAGTGATCAAGTTTTTTTGACTGAATTTCATTAAACTTTTTGTCATTCTAATTTCAGGACAAGGTAGAAAATTATACATCAGATGAAATGGATGGAACATCTATAAAGCTGGAGCCAACTGAGCAGGATACTGAGTCATCGACCTGCCTTGAACGGATCTATCAGTCACCGGATGATGCATATGTGACGGTTAAAGGAGAACACATGTACCTGACACAGAGGGGAATAATCACCGAGCCGTCAGGTGATGTAGGCCTGCCAATCGAGAGAGAACTAGATAGCAGTGCCCGGTGTATAGGCCCAACAATCACGTCAGAACCAGTGAGAAACGTAAGTTCTCTTCGGATTGGAAGTACTAATTAAAGGAGAGGTTCGGGTATGGTAACGCTATATTTCAACTGAAAGAGCTAGTCAAATGGTATTCAACTGTATTTTTTTTAATTTTTGGAATTTATTTTAATGCAGAAATAGTTAATCAAATGCTGTGCTACCGTCAAATTTACCAAACTCAAGGAAAGCGCCATTGTATTGTCACGTGACCTATTTTAGCCAATAGGAGAAAATTACGTCAAACAGTGTGACGCAGCTTGAGACAGAACATGTGAAAGCATCATGGAGCTGCGTGCTCTGAAGTGCATAAAAAAAAACACACAAACATATGGGGCCTAAATTGCAGTTTGGTTAGTAAAAAATGGCAAGAATTACTTTAAATACTAAAAATAGCTCATACCATTTTTATTTCTAGTTGCCAGAGCGTGGCTTTGTTTGCACGCTCAACAGTAAAGACACTCGATCTCTCCCGTAAGCCGTTGATGAGAGCAATGTGTACACCGACACCATACTAAATTTTCCATGCGGGCAAATGTCTCCATTTCATCGCCTAGAGCTGCTATCATCCCCAGTGCCCTGATCTTCCGTATCTGAGCGTATCAGCTCGAATTGGCAACCCTGAAGACCAAACGCAGCTTCCTCGTCGCTTTCACCGCTGGAATCCGTATCGGAACTGCCGCTCATCGACATTATTTCACTCAATTTCGACTGAAGACTCCGTGCTGCACGTATATTATCCGAACAGACAGAAGAGCTCCATGCCTTGACCCTACGTTATATACGCCTTCTGGATACAGTACAATGGCTGCACTCTGAAGACTGCGAATTTGTGGTTTTAAATGATTAGTACCCTTTAAAAAAAAATTTAAAATGAGAAAAAATATCTTTGGGGTTCTATTTGGTGAGTTGTTTTAATATGTATCAAAGGCAACCAAACCCGAACTTTTCCTTTAAAGTATATGGAAATAATTTTGAGAGAAAGAATCAGTTTAAATTGTTTAGTAGTACATGTATGTCCAAATATCACAGGAAGACCACAGGCTATATACAAGTAATATATTCACTATAATGAATATTGCTAATTGTAACTGTTTGACACAGGCAGGTAACCATTTGACATCTATATAGACAGATTGTAACCTGTTACCATTTGACAAAGGCAGATTGTGACAATTCGACATAGGCAGAATGTAAACATTTGACACAGGCAGATTGTAACCATTTGACATGAGCAGATTGTAAATGTTCAAAACAGACTAATTGTAGCCATTCATTCGACAAGGGCAGATTGTAACCTTTCAACATGGGCGGATTTCAGCCACTGAACATGGGCAGATATCGTAACCATTTGACATGGGCAGATCGTAACCATTGATATAGGCAGACTGTAACTATTCAAAATGGGGAGATTGTAACCATTTCACATGGGCAGATTGTAACTATTCTACACAGCCAGACTGTAACCATTCGACACGGTCAAATTGTAACTGTTTGACACAGGCAGATTTTAACCATTCGACATCTATAGAGGCAAATTGTAACCTTTTGACACGGGTAGATTTTAACCATTCAACATGGGCAGATTGTAACCATTCAACACAGGCAGATTGTAACCATTCGACGTAAGCAGATTGTAACCATTCAACACAAGTAGATTGCTACCATTAACAAAGATAGATTGTAACCATTCGACATTGGTAGATTGTAACCATTCGATGTAGGCAGATTGTAACTCTTTGACATAGGCAGATTTTCAACAATCGACATGGACAAAATTTGTGTGAGTGAGTTGTTGAACATGGTATTTCATCTTATTGTCTTCCACATTTGCATAGTGAATCAATCATCCTTGAATCCACATGGTAATTCTTCTGGGCTTTTTATGTATCTTGTTGAGCATTAATTCAGAAGATGACCTGTGAGAGTCAGCATCGTCACCAGACATTCAGGGTTGTAAAGCTTGACCGTACTGACCGAGTATGTGTCTTATTCACACACAAAATTCTTATACTAAGGAAATCGTTCCGTAGCTTGTTCTTCATAGTGTTTTTTGTGTTTTGTATATATTAATTATTTGCACATCTATTATTTTCACTCTATCCCTCGGTCCTAAGAAATTCACTGCACCAGGCTTTTAGCTAGCCGGGAGTTTCAGGGTCATTGAAACTCCATTATGATATGAGACACTCTAAAATGTGGAAATTTAACATCAAGAGTGAAGAGTGAGACACTCGATTTCAGGAAAAAGGTGTAACATGTTAAATTGAGATGCTGTTTTCTAATCCTAGCTAAATCCTGCACTGCACTTATTACCCCCCACCCCCCTCCCCCCCCACCGATCAATGTCAGTCGGGATATTTTCAACAAGACAGATTTAGTAGACGACCTGGCTTTGTTCTCCCCCCCCCCCACCAATAAAAAAAATAAAGTGCATGATTTGCAGCACTTGCCTGCCTTTTTTTGTTTTTGTAAACGCTGAACACCCCACTGGGCATTCATTACAGTATTTGTGCCATGATTTTACATGTATTCACTCTTACAATCACCCACATGGCGAGGGCTAACAGGGTTAAAAAACACACAAAAAACACACACACACACAAAATACAGACACACAAACCAGTTTTCTATGTTAACTGTACGTATCAGAGATAGGCGATAGAAAGATATTACTCACGAAGACAACTGCAATTTAGCAATCATATTCTGAATTAGCGTGTTAAATGACCAGCTTTTATGAGAGAGCTTTTTCAGAACCTTACCACGGAATTTAACTATATTCTTCAGGGCAATTAGGCTGGGCTGGTTACCATCGTAACGGTTACAATATAGATAGTATTTTGCCTGGAGTACAACATAATACACAGCCATAGTATAGCAACCTAGGATATTCAGAATGTCACCACCAACTACGACATCTGTAAGGCTGTCAACTAACGGGCCTTCTTCCTCATGTTAAAGGGTGAAGGACATATTTTAACGAAAACCTCTTACATGTATTTATGCCTATATTTTGCGTAGTGGCCACCATGATGATTCTGTTTAAATTATGTATGTTTCCTTCAAGTTCCGGTATGCTATATTTTTGTTACTTGTTTGCTGGAAAATATTGAATGCTTTAGAAGAAACAAATCGTATCCAAACTTCACACAAAGGTTACCTAGACCTCCTTGATGCAGTACGATTTTGTTCAGAACATTACTGGACTTTCTAAACCATCTGCATATATGCGAAAAAATTGCCGAAATGTCGCGGATATTCGCGGCCAAGAAGTTGGTAAGCTTTAACATGTTCTGTTTATATGTTAAACATATATTTAAAAAATGTGAGAAGCTTTATTCCTATAGTTTGCCTAGTGACCACCATGATGGTTCTTAGTAAATTATCTGTTGAAAATGCACTGTACCCAGGGTTTCCACACCACCTTGAAATTCATAGAAAATCAGGGAATTTGAATTCCATCCTGGAAAGTGCGTAATGTGCGTAAAACATTAGTATTATGTCCTGAAAAATCCTGGGAAATATTTTTTTTGTACATAGTTATTACGAGCTTCAATATATCTTGCGGGAACACCTGAAAATTCTTTGAGTTTTGTGTTACCAATATCCACGCTTTGAACGTACATGAAATTTCAGACTTATGTCAGTCCTAGAAAATGAAATTCCTTGAATTCTAGCATTGATAAAATAGATATGTTGTTGGGTACGTCATATTAGGATCTGCTGTTTGACGGCATTCGAATATTGAGAATGCGAGAAATCTCTGTGTATGTAATTCTTGAATGATGCTTGAAAGTCCTGGAAAACAAGATGATTTAGGTCCTTCAAAATCCGGGGAAAAATACTTTTCAAGAATGAACTGTTTATCCATAATATTTTGGGTGAGTAAACTACTCCTTGTTAGCATCAGTTTTGTATTATTTACTAGGCTTTCCTGGATGGTGATATCGTGGATACCAGTATCGATCAGCATCTACCACAGTTAAGCTGGACAAACTATGTCGATTGTCAAGGAGAAGATACGAGAGACGAAGCACAGATTAAAGAGAAACCACTCGAGTGTACAGCATGTGACTTCAGGTGTAAATATCAGGGTGTCCTGAAAACCCACATGAGAACTCACACGGGCGAGAAACCTTTCACCTGCTCGTTTTGTCAGTTTAGGAGCTCAACGAAGTCACATTTGACAGTACACATGCGAAATCACACTGGCGAGAAGCCCTTCGAATGCTCTCTGTGTGACAACAGATTTGCTAGAAAGGATCTTTTGATGACCCACGAGAAATCGCACAATGCAGATAAACCTTTCAAATGCTTAAAATACCCGCCCAGCTGCGCTACACAGGCAAGTTGTAATGCTCTCCTTCCAACCCCTGCAGAAGAGAAGTCATTCACGTGCCCATCGTGTGATTACACTTCTGAAAAGAAACTTGGTCTCGATAAGCACATGAAAGCGCGCCATGGAGAGAAACCCTTCAAGTGTACAATGTGCGAGTACAGGTCCACACGACAGCATCATTTGGATGTACACATAAGAACTCACACTGAAGAGAAACCATTCAAGTGTTCGGTATGTGATTATAGAAGTGCGAAATTGGGGAGAATGAATAGACACATGATAACTCACACCAGAGAGAAACCCTTCAAATGTACATTCTGTGATTACGGGTGTACACGAAGTTCCACATTGGATATACACATGGGAATTCACACTGGAGAGAGACCATACATGTGCTCCGTTTGTGGATACAGATTCACCACTCGACAGCAACTGGGGCAACACAGAAGAACTCACACGGGAGAGAAGCCATTCCTGTGTTCAGTGTGTGGGTTGAAGTGTGCGGAAAAGTCGGGTTTAAATAAACATATGCAAATACACACTGGAGAGAAGCCGTTCAATTGTTCAGTCTGTGACTTTCGGACACGACACCCGCAAACTCTGAAGATACACATGCGATCTCACACTGGAGAGAAACCATACAGCTGCTCGGTGTGTGAATACAAATGTGCAGACTGGAGATACATGAAGAAACATATGAGAAACCATGCTGAGGAAATTTCTTAACGTGGTCACACTACGCGTCGGTTTGGGTGTTATTGCCGTTTATTTGATTTTATTAGGCTTTTTCTAACGAATATATACTATTAAAAATTGAAACTCTAAGTGATATCTGCTACTCCTGAGGAACCGTGGTGTGCATTTCGTGTTCCAAACTGTTGAAAAGGCCACTTTTATACGTTGCCACGAACTGGTGGCATTGGTATCATTTTGTCAGAAAATAATGAAAATCTTACCCTGAATTGACTTTTGACATATTATTCCTGTGTTACTTTTTTCATGTATTTTTTTTGTGAGAAAACGGTGATCTGCTTCAGGCACCCCAGCTGTGCCAAGGGCTAATGCTAAATACCTGTACTTGTATTGGAATATTGGAGAGTGACATGTCCTTCAGAGTCCCCCGTTTCAGGAACATGTTTGTGAACATCATGGATGACTGATAGAATTCTGGAGGAGAATTGATGTGATTAATCTAATTCCTAGTGGCTTGAATTTCAAATCCTTGTGAGAATTTGAAAAGAACCAGTAGGTCCAGATAACATTGGCCTGTTATTGGTTGATCGGTGTTGAATAAATATACTGTAGGACAAAAGGAGCATAATCCGATCGCATATGGGTTGGAAAATTACTGTTTTCTCAGATAAAAGAAAGGAACCACACCCTCCAGCGAGTTGAGGGACACTCAAAGTTACCTGTCGCCTGTCTCTGTAGGCCACCCCCCCCCCCCCCCCGCGAGCCCACGTGGAATTTGAGTGACATCTGCTCCTCAGAGCCAATCGGCGGTCTATACTCAATATGGGTCGTTGGAGATGGAGCGAACAGCCAATCGACGGTCTAAACTGAGTGTGGCATGATTATTGTCTCTGATTGGCCGTGATAACCCAATGCGAGCTGAGAAGTAGAGTGACTGACCTAAACAGTTATATCCTGATCTCATTGGTCGTTGTGTGAGCAGCCAATCTGCGTCTTACACTAGCCGTGGATATAAAAGCCAGCAGGCTGTCCGTCTCAGCAGACCAATACAGCGCTTGTAAACATATTAAATGAACTAAGAAATGTAGCGTGAAATTAAAATAAAACATCATGAGTTGATGGGCCGCGAAATCTGTATGGGAAGCTACAATTTCAATCAAGTCTCAGCAGACTCATTGTCAACCACAACGCCAAGATATTTACTTGTACGCTCTGTTCGAAGTCTTTTACTCGGCTCGACCATTTACAACGCCATGAATATCAACGGAGCTTCCATGGAGGACATAGACCCGCAGATTCATCCACCGCCCAAGCCCATCGAGGTCGATTCACCGCCCGAGCCAATGGAAGTCGATCCACCGCCGGTATTGAAAGAGCCTATCCATCCAACCACCTTAGGCCAGGCTAGCAGTGCTGTGTGTTTCGTGGACGATCTACCGACCGTTCCCGTCGATATTCTACAAACCGCTCATCCAGTGATGAAAATGTATCACCGCCATTGAGTCACCATTCGTTCATGTTTTCATCGTCATCGCCCATTGCTAGATTTGTATAATATCCACCTGGACCGGCTCACGCATCCAAAGAGCTGTATGGAAGCCATGTTCGAAGACCAATCCATTGCCTTCAGGTTGAATATGGCCTTCGAGTATATTGTACGCCATAAAGAGACTCCGGTGTTACTACCCCAGCGCCAACATGCGCGTCTACGATCATCCCTTCAACAGGGCGTGCGTCGTTGGAGCCGGTGTGGAGGCTAAGAATGTCCGGCCCCTATCGTCTAACCCAGCTAGGACACTTTTCTCCACATTAGGGACAAGTGTCTGTCCTTGGTTGCAATAGAAAAGGATATGAAAAGGGGGCACTAATCACCAGGGCATTCTTATTTAGCACACCGGCATTGATCCAAGTCAAGACATTAGATCCGTTGGCATGGAACCAGCAACAACGCCCCAACACCAAATGGACTGTGGAGAGGGCGACCAATGTGACATTTTACGTTACTAAACTAACAGACCCACTGGTTTTAGCTTGAATGATTGCTCACACATATCCAAGGCATCACCCCCGCTTGCGGTATGCTGTACCATTGGGGATATTAAAATGATTGAATTGCCATCCTTGTTGTAGTTGTTCTTTGCTCAGAATAGTACTTAGCACGGACTACAGTCTTGGGGCATAGGGGTGTGTGTGTGTCAAAAAACAACAGTGTATTTAGCCATCTCTCTCTCTCCACGCGTAGAGTCTACTCCACGAGGACCCCCATGATCGTCCTATGGGATATATGTATGTATATATGTATAGCAGCTCGCCGATGTCCACCATATGGGTGTAATATCTATGTTCCGCTTTTTATTACTCCGGTAAATATGCACCCGCTATCCCACTCAGCACCTCTCGCCTGACTACTATCCGCTGGGGACCGATATTACCTCACCTAGACACCCATTTAATGGTAGCTAAGGTTCATAGCGTCTCCCTTCCCTCAACGCTATGCCGACGACAAATACATTTCCCTGTTTGTAACTCGAACATCTCCATCGCGCACTTATTATTACCTTTGCGCCCTATTGGACCTTCATTAACTTGAGAAAATGGGCCGCGATGAATAAAAATACCGAAATGGCAGACTAACTGGCCCTTCGTCGGTCATATGTTAATTACAAACGTTAAAATTATTCCTATGGAGCCTCAAAATCACCTGAAATCGAGGGTCAAGAAGATGGGCATTTCTGCCATAATAGACCCCGTGTATACAGGGGATGATGATCACAACATCGATTATGGTATTTTTATTCATCGCGGCCCATTTTCTCAAGTTCTCAACAGATAAATGTATTTGTCGTCGGCATAGCGTTGAGGGAAGGGAGACGCTATGAATCTTAGCTAATTTAATGGGGTTTTTCTATATTTTAAGGATAAAATCTGTGTTCCGCGTTCTATTGTTCCAGGACAAATCCTAGTTTTGCATCTACCCATGCATCCCGGAATCGAGCTCGACGATCGCTTCACGTTGACATCCTCTCCGATCCCGTAGGCCCACCATGGCCCACCTCGAGTCAGTTGACGACCTGTCCAGTCCATTTTTCGGGCTATTTGTAAGGGATCTCCTGATCCGTCTAGGAGTCTTGAATTATTTGCCGAGATATGACGTTGTAGTGTTGTCCTGAGTACAGCCAAGTCCCACATCCGCCCTTGGAAATAAGGAATTTGCTGATGTTTATTTCAACTGTTTTTTACACCAAGATGATGTGTTACTGAATTAAAACTTTTTGTATTTTTCTTTTTTAATTGTTTTAAGGGTTTGTTCCTTTTATTAACAATTAATTCGTCTAGGAAATCACTGCGCATATGAGGCCATAATTAAAAGCATCTTCGTTGCCAGGAACTTCAGAAATGCGGATCGTTTGAACATCCTGCTTTTGGCTCTACCTGTCATTTTATGACATATTGCTAAGTTAAAGTGATACGGACTCTTGAGAAAGATGCTTTCTAACTCTTAGATCTATTTTACTTACATCAGAATGTGACTTACCTCATCAGAAAGGTTGCTGAGAACACGAATCTTTTATTCGACAGCTACGATGTGAAACTGGCCTAAAATATTCATGGTATTACGTGATGGTTTGTTAATAGAAATAGTCCAACCCCGTTTCCAGGCACTTAATAATGATCTGTAAGGTTCGTGTGTGTGTCGGGTGTGCGGTGTGTGTTCAAAGGGACATGAGAACATGGTCTAAATCTCGTTTCACTCTCGTTCGATTTCGCTCTGGGTTAAGAAGACCCCAATTTTCAACACTCGATTTGCACACGATTCGCTTGAAAGGCAAAACTAATGGATAAATAAAACAAACTTCACTGACACATGCTTCACTGACAGGATTTGATGAAATCAACCTATATTTTTATCGACTGTACATGTCTGGCAACATCTCCAATTCCAAAGCTATCCTGTCGAAAACGAAACCAGAACAAGTTCGACGATTCCTACGTTCTATTTCGGAGAATATAGGCTGATTATAACCTTTCCAGTGAGTATTTTAATCCAAAGAAAATAGTGCTTTGCTAACACGGGCAGCTAACTTGAACGTTGCGCTTGCGGGTTGTCCGCAGCCACGTAGTCGGGCAACACGACTCCACGATTTCCAACCTGTAACCATCTCGGTCATCTATACGCGGTAAGACTGACCCTGGGATCGTGTGTATCCATTTTCAGCCTACTTTCGGCAAATGCAAGAGAGAATTTCCATAAATCAATACCACGTGACTTCGTCAGCCAATCAGCAAAAGTTTACCGACGTAACCCCAACGTAACTCGCCATTTTCGAGTCATGTGATATTCTACTTGTTCAAAATTACAGATCCATCACACCTCTTGTATGATACGAAAGTTATTCATACGTATATATTTTGTAAGCCCAGGCAATATCTGTTTCAGAAGTGGTATGAATACCTGTAATTTATCAGATTTCTCGAGTCTGTTCTCCGCCGGATGAAGGCCGATTTATCAGATTTCTCGAGTCTGTTCTCCGCCGGATGAAGGCCGAACAGAATCCGGTAAAGCACCGGATATCGCTCCGCGATAATGGAGACACACGATTCGCAAGCCATCTTATGGATGGCGAAGTGTACGCAAATGCACGATTTCGCGGCTGAGTGACCTACTTTCGAGTGGAACGTAAGCAAAGCCACGTGGCGCGCTACAGCATTGCTGAGGTGGGAGAATCGAGGTATTTTAAATAGCTGTTGTGTGCAAGATTAAAGATCTCTTGGACTCGTACATGCGACGTTTTCTTCTTTGATGTTACCAGAAGTAATCTGTTTGTCTAGAAATCATTACACTTAAGCTACTTAGAGTGAAAATAAGACATTTTCATCCCTGTTTATCGTGGTGTTGCGGTTGTATACGCATATGTATATGATATAGTTCTAACAACAATAAACAATTTATACGACATTTAATCACCAGAATATATATATATATTTAAAATAAATACCACTCTCTTATGACATAGCGGTGTTTTTGTTTGATTTAAGATGGCACTTCACCAAATTGGGAGTGGAACTGGGGGTCGACACTGCTATGCTGTTGGATGCTCCAATGGAGACTACGCCTTGTTAACTTGGCCCAAAAAACAGTGCAAGATACACATGGTTACCAATAATACGTGCAACTGCCTTCCTCCATTTGAGTAAGTACCCCCCCCCCCCCAATATACATGTTTTCCACTATACAACCCCAATTAAGACGGATATGTAATGGAAAGAAAAATAGTTTTGATAACTTTTAATCTCCCGTATAACCCACATATATATTGAAATGTCATCACATTGCTGTCTGTCACGGTGTTCAAATTAAGTTGAAAAATATCCGACTTTGCTTTTAAATGAACAGTTTACTTATTTCATTCATAAATATATGTCATCACCATGATATTGAGCACTAGGCCTTCATTTTCAGATTGTACAACTTCCCAACCAAACGGTCGGAGTCTGAAAAGAGGAAGAGATGGCTGAAGGCTTTTTCCAGAGCGGATCCTCAGAAGCCTCAGAATTTGCTGGAGCCGAAAAAAGGTCACCGCATTTGTTCAATCCACTTTGTCGACAGCAAACCAAGTGACATTCATCCTGATCCAGAGTTACACCTTTGTCATAGTAAGCAAGTAGGCACGAAGCGTAACCTAGCGAGAGAAGAAAGATTGTTCAAACGCAGTAGATACCAGTTGGCTTCCTCAGAAGCAACTGCAACTCTCACAGAGATGGAAAGTCAACTGTCTTCTGATGAAACACGTCAGTAGTATACAAAGGACCGATTCACGCAGATTTGTACGAGTGCGCAGGTGTTTTTGCGCAGGTATGACGTCACTTCCGGTTTATGGGGGAGGTCATGAGAAGGTGTGCACAGGAGTGTTCTGCGCAAGTGTATGACGTCACTTCCGGTCTGCGTGAATCGGGGGTGACCTGGGTATGACTATGGAATGATAGGAATGCATGTATTGACTTGTATCTGTTGTTTTTTCCATCACGGGGAGGTCACGTGATCACTATAGTTCAAGGTCATTTTGAATTATAGGAATGCATGTACTGACCTGTTCATACATCCGTGTACATCCGGGCCCTTGTACATGTAGTGTATTCATCCGGGTCCTTTCCCCATCCGGGGACTTACAGCCGGGCATTGATTTCTTATATTTGTTCTGTTGAGTGTCATTAAAAAACTCAAATCAGATGTGAGTGAAGTAGTAAAAGAGAACATTCGTCTAAGAAAAGAGTTGCTAGTCCATAATATGAAGGAGAGAAAACAAGGTAACGTAACTCAATCAGAAAAGCTGCTGAAAAACGACTGTAACACATTATTCTACACTGGTATTCCCCTGAAATGTACCTTTATTAAGCTTCATGATTATATATGTAAATTTGTAAAACGCAGATGGAGTGGGTTCAAGATCTCCGGTTCAAAGATCCGTAAGTTTGTTAGAAGCCCGCGTAAGTTTGGACCTGAACAAAGACTGAGTGGTAAAGACGAATTTTTGTTGACTCTCATGAAATTGAGGCTAGGTTGTCTGACAAAGGATTTAGCCGATCGATTTGAAATATTAAATTCTCTGGCAAATTTTTCAATCCTTGCTGACCGCTATGTCAAAGGTATTTACCCATTGATCATTTTGGCCTAGTCGTGAAGCTGTACTTCGACTAGTTCTGGGGTCTTTCTCCATGGCAAACAATACTATAGCCTGTGGTTCATGACAACCTTTGAAAAATTGCTCCACAGCTATCGATTCGACTAACTCACGTGGAGCCCCCGGATACCCCTTCACAGCTAACTCAACACACCTATAAGCAAAATCAGCCAAAGTGTCATCGGCCCCTCGCTCCTCCACCTGCAACCGATGTCGGATTGCTTGAGGAGACTCGAGATCACCATACCGTTTGTCTAAGGCTTCAAGAAGCTCATCAAAAGAATTACAAACTGCTTTCGGTAAGAAAGAGTAATACTCGATGGCCTTGCCATGCATGCACTCAGTCAAACGCTTTAGAGATTTTGCCTTGCTCCACTTCCGATCTTGAGCTTCTAATTCAAATTTAATTTTAAACGGCGACCAACCTTTGGCATCGCCGGAAAAAACTAATGTTTTCGGAAGTGAACGGCTGCTACTACGTGTAAAAGGTGATGCCGAGGGGCTACGGCCACGTGATGTTAAAGGGCTACGGCTACGCCAGCGTACTGTTCGAGGACCACGGAGAAGTCGACGTGATCTCAAACTCGCTTTATGTTGCCGGATAGGCTGCAAAAAATTTGACCCTATTAACTCATCTCCCTTGTCCTGACCAGGAGCAATGCCAGAATGATCAATGGATGGAGAGGAATGGCTACCTTTGTGCTCCTCCCCAACCGTACTATGTGAAGGGACGAAAGTGTCAGAGATGGGCACAGAAAGGTGCTCCACCCTCTGATGAGGCCCCGACCCCTCACAAGCATTCACCACCCCTGCATCCATATAATGTGCATGCTGGGCACCCTCACCAGCATTGCATTCCCCACCCCCCAACCCCGGCATTTGCGCAACATTGACCACAGACAAATTTTCCTGCTCAACGTTGCCCATTGACAGCCTAACACCACCAGTCTGCACTGAACTAGCATCAGCCCCCACCCCTCTAACCATTGGAGTAGACGTCTGGCCACGCATCATGGTCACCAGCATTCCAACCTGGTCCCCCATGTTGGTAAACCCTGCCCCTAATTGGGTCTCCATCCCCCTCAATTCCGTTCCCACCCAGCTCTCCAATTTACAAACCTTCTGAACACATTCTCTCTGGTTAGTTGCCAGCTGATCGATTCTGGCGACACATCCGCCCTCGTTAGATACGAGCTGACCGAACTTGTTAATACATTCTCGCAAGCTCTGAGAGAGACTGTGAACAACAGATTCCCTTTCCCCCCTTAAATTTTGAATGTGATTTTCCATCTCAGTTCGCAATTCGCCTACATGTTTTTCAATTAAATCTGAAACATACTCCGGGCAAATGGAAACATCTACCCCACTAATAAGAGAATTCTCCATCAAAGGATTCTTCTGGAATTGTTCAATATTATGTGCCATTGATACGTCTACTGGTACCAGTTCTGTCATGGTGTGAATTGTGGGACTCCACAAAAATGCAAATGCAAGTATTCAATAAACTGCAATACTCACTTCCAAAAGTGATTACTCAACTCAAACACATCAGGAAAAATGAAAAAGAACAAGACCCTTCAAAACAAGTGCATCACACGTTACCACAGTCAACACGTTGTTGCAACTTTCCTGTGGAGTCCAAAAACTAGAAACAAACCAAGCCAAATAAAATACAAAATAATCGATGTCACTAGTAGCCCAGTTAAAGCGTAATAGCTCAATAGTACGGGTGTTGAATACTAAACAATCATCAAATGGCGCCAATCAATACCAAATGAGACCTAATTATCAATGATCAAAGTCTATTTCCTAAAATAAATAGGATCAAAATTCACCAAGTTGGCATTTTGCAATGAACTCAATTATGGTTGACTATTTAATAGATGCCCTTCAAATCCCAAAATCAACTGGTGTTGCCCAACAATACCCGATTACACTCTAATCGGGTGCAATGTTGATGCTACACCAATTGTTTTTATTTTTTATTTCTTTTTTTTTCTTTCAACTAAATGTAAGAGTTTGTGTTTTAATAAACACCAATCACTCAACCAAAATCAGATGGTGTCACTTGACACCACCAGACCACTATGTAATTTAGTGTAGCGCCGATATGTCAACACTCAAAAGAAAATTTTAATTTTTTATATTTTTTTTTTTTCAAAGTAAACTCAAGGATGTGTGTTTGAATAAACACTAAACCCTCAATCAAAATCAGATGGTGCCACTTAACACCACCAGACCATCAAAATCAGATGGTGCCACTTAACACCACCAGACCACAATCAAATTGAGTGCAGTGTTGATATGTCAACACTCAAATCTCAAAATACCATCTGAGTTTGTGTTGTAATGAACACCAAACAATCAACCACATTCACCAGATCAAAATCTGATTAAATATGGTACAAGTTTGTTAACACCCCATCACCAAAATATTGACTGTTTATTTAAACTCAAAATTTATTATTCCCAAAATACTGAGTGTATTTCAGCAACACTGATCACTCACCCTCTTTACAGTGTAAGTCACCAATGAGTACACCATCAAGGTTTACAGTGTATACTGACCACCACAGAATATGAGGTCAATTCAATTTCAATCAGAATGAACACCAGCAATTTATCTATTCACTATGTACACTCACAGGTAGCATTCAGCTACAAGTAACACCTCACGAAAAGCCACAAAGTTAGTAGCCAAGCTATGAAGATAAATTTTGACCAAGTCCAAAAATATATTAGCAAATCTATTGAAACATTAATTTGAATGTTCTATGCCATGGCTAGCAAGAATTTCAATCAAACGAGAGAAAATCCCCCACATTCAATGTAAGCACCAGCTAATCCCTCGCGCAATAGCTACCAGGAAATAGCCAGGTGAACTTGACGACGAAATTGGGCGAATTCCAAAAATTACTAAATTGAACTCTAGCCTTTAGGCCATAGATTTTCAGTGAATGTCCCAATCAAATTCACAAAAACTGACCACCGGAAAAGCCAATGTAGTTTGACCGATAATACAAAGCCAAACTATTGCTATACATTGTAAGTCGACCACACCAGTGAAAAATGGTCAACAGAAATTGACAGTGCGATAGACTCTCACAAACAAGTCTCGATAAGACAACCGTGCAAAAATATACCAGTGGCACAGCAAGAATAACCACAATTTGTCAACAGCACGACTGATGAATCCACGTACATCACAAGGTCATGCAGTACATGACCCTGTACCCCAAACTCAATCACCGAACCGAAAGGAAATGACTAATCTGACCGCGTTCAGTCACTAAAACTTCATCCCATGCTCCAAATCTTCTCCAAAAACCCCAACATTACCAACCCAACCACCGAGCACATAACAAATATAATTATCATGGGACAGGACTATGAACAAAACACAAAAATACACATATGGACACACAAACAGTACCGGTACACATACATGACAACACAAACATTAACATATAAACCATTCAAATATTGGACCTGTCAAAACCTTTATCCCAACTTCTACTCCTAATTTTCTCTACCAAATACTATCTCAGAAAAAAGAAGAAAAAAAATACTTCAAAATTCACCAAATCACACAAAATTCTAGCTAAATCTAAGGTGCAATATTGAAGGCAACCAGCAGGCAAGTCTGCCCGCTACACTGGCCATCTAACCAACCTAAACAATTACAATCCTATTCCTTTTTATTCCCGAATGTAACCCTTCAAGTTACTGTCGTTGTTGTTCCAAATAACAACAACAACGTGTCAGTAAACTCGCAAAATTTTCAAAAGAAACGCGAACTCAAACCAAATTGTAAACTGGGGTAGTTCAAAATAACCCCGCTTCACTCGCGATAAATTATATCAAGACAAATATGGCAAAGAAAGCCGATCTGACGAAAGAGAAGACTATCAAGGGTCCAATTTTCGTCACAATACAACACGGACAGTTCTCGGCTAAATTCACGAAACAATCGTTGTCAAACTACTCCATTTATTGCACAGAGCTTCAGAACTATTGCTGTATAATCTTTAGTTCACAACCAATAAAAGCCAGATCAATTTGCAAAATACCCCATTGAACAGTGTTGTCGTAGTGTTGAACTCGCGAAAAAAAAACGTGACCATGCCGACGAGAAGAAAAAAAAAAATATATTCCAGAACTTCGCTGGAAGCTCAAATTTTCACAAAACCCCTTCTATAAAGTAACACACTTTCAGTTTATATCGATCCAATCGTAAATGAAAGCCAACAAGTTTGTCAGGACTCGGAAATGAAGATTTTCACACCCAAATTTTCAAAACCTCAAAATGGCCGCCGATCAGACACTGCGCCCAGTTCACTATCGAGCGAAAAATTGTCGAAAAATAATCACAATTCTACGCTTGATATTTTAACTTCTGACGCCAATTGTAGTAAGCACAGCTACCTAGATATTAGCCAGTATAGAAGACAGCCTTACCTGCCGGTTAAAACCCTGAGAGAGGAAGTCAGCAGGTCTTGTCAGTCTCTTGCAGTCCAGGTCAAGTCGTTCTCTGGCTTCCCTTGCAAGCCCGCGAGTCACTCTCATTGGCTAGAGGGCAATCAGCGCCCTCTACCAAGGGGAGAGAGAGAGAGGAGACAACTCTTGTAATATTAAAGCAATTGTCTCCCCTGCTACACTGGCCTAATGTTCGTTAATAGTCTGTGATATTCTATCACTGAAATGTGAGAAAACCTATTCTTACTACACTATCATTGACTGTTCAGAAATGTTCCTGGAAACCGCAAAGAATCTTAAATTATTACGTGGTCTGATTATAAACACCACAACACTGGCAAATTTTTAATAGCTGTTGCCCCCAATTCCTCTATCACATATGTATCACCTGTATATGATGGCAGAGCAACAGACAAAGCTGTGATTTTAGAGTCTGGCTTTCTTCATATGTTGAATCAATATGATATGTTACAGGCTGACAAGGGTTTTAAGGATGTCCGCTGGTGGTAAATCAAAGTAATTAACTTTTTGAATAATGTGTGTTGTTGCATTCATAATTGTGTAATATGAGGAAAAACAAAGAAAAAAATATAGGTTGGTGTGCATTTTTTAGCTGTAGGCAACGTTAAGTGGACTGACCCATGCTCAATTTGATAACCCAGAAAGCATAGGGAATAGCCCTAGTTTTGAAGCATATTCATGAAAAATTCATATAAATAGTATTTAATTTTTTCTTATATTCTAACTGTTTGCAGATAATCACAATGTCTATCAAAATTTAGCAAATTGGATGGATGTTGGTGTGCAAAATTCTCGGCTAGAAGGCTTTTAAAGAAAATCCCCATCTCTTAACCTAGGGAAGGGAGGTAATCCAATAGAAAAACAGGCAAAATGGCTGCCAAAGTCAAAAACCATCAGCGGACATCCTTAACATACAGGATGATTGTGCGGCAAGAATGATAACTTTACATATCCCTCCCGGTAAAAGGGGGGAATCACAGATGAGTTCTGCTTCTGTCAGAAAGACCAGTAGAGTAGCTAGCCTCAGAATTCTTGTCGAACAAATCATACGTCGACTGAAAACCTTTAGAATTCTGAAAAGTGAAGTCCCAATCAGCCTTGTTCCATCCATAGATAAACTGGTTAGAGTGTGTTCTGCCCTTTGCAACCTTAGGAACCCAATTTGTAAATGAATAAATCATACTGATTAGGCTTCCACTTCTAGTACTGACATTTCTTAACTGCTTCATACAGCGAGTGTTTATGCTGTTTTCTGTTTCTATATACAGATTAATATTCAACAGATTGTTATTCAGACATAATTGTCAATATACTGGTAATTGACATTCATACAGACGTTGAAACCAATTTGTAATATTTTTTCAAAATAAACTTGGTACATATTTAAATGTAGCATTGTGTCATCTTATTTGGCTTCTTGACATGTACACTTAAATCATAAAGTCCTCTGTTGACCAGTAAGCCACATATGGCTAATCGAGTGAGGGTAAAGACAAGGCTCAATCACACCATAGCACAATTTGGACAAAACCAAACGTCTGTTTCACTGGGCTTTTTGTCCTCGGATAGCCCGACACAGACAAAGTGACACCATACATTACACTGGGAGCACTCTAGGCTTTCCTCCGGGAAAGAATTTTGGTCTGACGCAATAGCACCGCCACAAATCCCACACAGATACACCAGAGGTAACTTTGGTTTCTTCAGTATGGAAGACAGCGTTGTTGGTTGGGGTTGTGTGCTCAGGGGTTGTGTGCTCATCAGGCCTGTGTCCCGTACCACATCTTGCACACTTTGCTGAGATGTCGGTGCCTTCGCTTGAGCTCCAGAAAGCACCTCGGGAGCTACATGCTCTAACCAGAAGACAGACAAGCTGTTCAATAGTTTTTTTCAGAAGTCCTGCTCAAAGGGTATTCTTTCCAGATGATGGCCATGACTCGTGAATACAAAGAAGTCACAATATGAGACACCCAAGACACCCATTTGTCCCTGTATTTGATAAAAGTATCCGGACTTTCTACATAGCTTTGTTACTCCTTCAACAACTGTCAAATGGGGCCAATTTTCACTGGACGGAACTTCATTTCGAATAACATATAGACATTTAACTTCACACAATCCTTCACCATGACCTTGCAGGACACAAGAAGGTCAGGGGAAGCTCCTATATACGGATGTGTTTTACTAATGACTAAACCAGATTCCTTTGTGAAAAATAGTCTATGCTTCTTGCTCGACAGACGTGTGTAAGCCAGTTTGACGGGAGGTTCTTGTGAGACACCATGCTTCATTGCTGTAGTTGTAGGGACCCTCTTGTGGCTCATGAGATGAGAAACAAGCGGTGTTGTATCTGCTTTCTTCTTCAATTTTTTCTTTTGTTTCACAGCCCGTCGTTAGGTGAATATGGGGTATATATAATCCCCATGCTTTATATAAATAAACATATGGGGTTATATATAGAGCCCCCATATTTCGACACTTCACCCTAATACAACCCCCCGCCCCAAATCTCTTGTTTTGCGGGCCTGTGGTTTCAACTCTGGTAAATACACGTGAAAAGTCGCTAGCCGTTATTCGACCTTGTCTCTGTTGGTGCCAATTGTTGTTATTGGATTGATCCATGGATGCAGCTGACAGATCTGTAATATCCTTGTCGGTAGACAATAACCTTTTTCTCAGCATCTCAACGGTTGCCTCTGGATCTTCTTACAGAAAGAGGAGGTTTACTGCAGTTTGGACGCTCTTTTTCAGGAAATGATGTTTGGTCATACAGCTGGATGAGTTCGGAAGGATTTCCCTCAACGGTTCTCTTAAGTCATCCCGAACGCTAGTGCTCTCAGCAATATACTGTTCTTGTCTGTCTGACAGAGGGCTGAAGGCTGTTGACATCTGATAAACTGATTTTTGGTAGTCATCACTGTCTGAAAAAACATAAAATGTTTATTCAATGTGTATCCAAAGTCAAAAGAAAAATTTATCAATAAAGATTGAACTGTGTATGAATAAAGTTTAGTAAGTGAAGACCTGTAGGGTTTTAATGCTATCAAATTGATTTTGTAGTTAATTCATACCATTGCTGAAGTACTGGTCCTTCTTCCATCTCTGTTCGGAAAGGACCACAGGTTTACTGGGCTTGAGGGCTGATACCCCTGGGGTGTTCCACACACATGAGAGTGATGTGGACACAGCCGTGATCATCCCCGCTCGCACAGCATACTCTACCCTAAAGAGGAGGCCAGCAATATGGTTGCAAGTTCCGTGAAGACTAAAAAGGAAGCCTTTTACTAGTCCATCTGAAAACGTGTCTGATTCGTGACACTTTCGACTGTGTACTCTTGGTTATATATAGTGCATTTGATCGCTTGCATTTCTGATGAGTTAGTCCATTCAGTTATGATGTAGATATTTAACAGTGCTAAGATAATGAACTGAAGGCTATGCAGTAATATGTTTACACTGACAGATAAGTAATAGTACATGTAGTGGCTTTAGTTTATATCTTACCCTGCAGTACAAGTGCAATAGGCGCCATGTATTGTTCCACCTGGAGCTCTCTCTTGATCTTTTTGTATTGCCACCCATACCTGGTACGGTGGCATCGAAGTTCTCATGGAAGGAGATACTCTACTGCTCATCAAACATGAGACTGTTTTGCTGATGGGGTGATAGAGGACATCCTGCACCCATCCGGAAGAAAAGTATCTGGAAATGTATGATTATACATATTTTAAAGCATGGCCTCATTGGCGTAGTAATTTCCTAGACACATTAAATGCTAATAAATGACACAAAGCATCCAAATAAAGTTCAAAAACATTTACACACCCAATTTGATCAAGTAGTTGAACCTTTGTGGTGCACAAAAAATGTAAAAAACTTGAACTATTTGATTATTTTCATCAACGGATGTAGGAGAAGGAGTACTTCGGACAACCCTACATGAACATACACCTTTGTTATTTTGCATGGCTACATAAGGGATTTCTGGTCGATCCCTAAAAGAGTGCAGAATAAGGGAACAAACCTGTATGCCTTCCCTTGTTTATACTCATTACACAGTCTGTTGTTTTGATCACTTGTTGTATTTAGTCTCAGATAATCTGCAATGTCCGAGAAATAGAGCCTAGGCCAGACTCGGGTACCTAACCATCTTAGAGTGGGAAGCGGTCTGGTAAAAAAAAAAATCCCTGATCTTCAGACGTTCCTTGTACTCATTCAGATTTGCACGGAGCAGTTGCTCCTTGCCCACGTCCATCTCCAACTTCTATTCCCATGCAACAAATGCTCTTCAACAATTTAAAAATATTTAAACGGTTTTGTCAAATAAAGAATGAAAAGTTCATATTGTCAATATGGGACTAAACAATCGTTATGCCCGTATAGTATATATGTTTTGTACTATAAATTCATATTTAAATGCTGTATTGCACTTGGTATTAAGTACCTTAGGTAACATTCAAAAAATTCAAACAGAACACAAGACTTGAAAAATGAAACTTGTTGCTTCCTCGCTTACGCTCAGCATTAAGAGGATAGCACAAGAACTGGTTCGCTCGGTGTCAGTATAATTTGACTGAGTGGGGTGTCATGTCTGCCTACGGCATGATATTTCGGTGGGACGGCACTATAAAATGGCAGAATTAGATCTGCTCTGTTACAAGTAGGTTGAAAAAAATGTTGAAAGCGACGTCAAACCCTATTCGCTTACTCACTCACTCACTCAAACAAAACACAGTAAAACTCAATATCACAGTATTCATGTATACCAGCAATGTTCACACATATATAAGCTCCTTTTTGGTGTTACCATGCACATCAATCTGTTTCTTAGGTTGGGGTTGGGAGAGCTGATGTTGGGGGGGGGGGGGGGGGAGGGGTTGAGTGGTGCTAGGCTAGGGACTGATGATTAGAGATATTTATACATTTTTTCACTCAAATATATACATGTACTAAACAGCACAGTGTTAGTGATTGTGTGGCTATATACAGTACACGCTAATATTAGTGAAAGCATTATATAGCTAGGCTATTACTCTCCACCACACCATGAAGCAACAACAATAATCTACCAGTATAACCATGAGAATACCTAATGTAAAACTGGAAACCAAAAATAACAATACAAACAATTAAATATTTAACAAAAAATTATATTCCCATAAGTTTGAGAGAAATGAAACAGAAATTCGACCGAATATGCCATTTCTCCTAGTATTACCAGTACTAAAGTTTAGTGGGCCTAGAGAATTCATTTTACACAGTAAGAAGTAGTCATGAGTCTATATAATCTGATAGCTTGGTGCGGACACATTAAAACGGGACGATTTCCGGGTATCTGGAATAGTAGTCCACGCAACGAGGCAGGTTTGGAGTTTTAACTCGAATAAATCAGATCCTATGACTGTCATGGTTGATCTGGTATATTTTTGGTCATTAGATTTTCTGAGCGATTAACCGTTTCTTTGCCGCATGTGATACAGCTTTCTACCGTAATCTCGATCTGCCTATTGATCCCTAGCTACCAGACGGATTGGATGGTCTCCCAAGCATCTTATTGATGCCGAGATAATCCTCACGTAGTTTTCCCAGTATATCATTTTGCATACTTGACAATCTGATGGCTCATGAGGAGAAAATCATTCTGTATTGTTTCTCTTGATGAGACAGAGTGTTTTTCTGTGACCGCTCATCTATGGAATGTTTCATTACATCATGTAGGACTGGATCACTCTTCTGGTAGTTCCTGATTTCCTGTAGTTTTATGCGGTTGCAGGTAGACGGTGCATTACTGTGTTCACGCAAATCTCAGCTTCCTGCTCCAAATCCAGCTCTGCTCGTCTGACACTGTTTAGCAGTGGGGCCCTCGAAAGATTATCGGCAGTAACATGATTATCCCTTGCGATTTGATGGACTGTGAAGTTGAGCTGCATCAGTCTTATGTGAAATCTCTTGACTAGAGGTGACATGGTATCCAGGTCTTTGCTTGTGAGCAAAGGTAGTAATGACTTGCGAGCGGTCACGATATCGATGGTTTTACCGATAATATATGGACTGAAGCGTTCACACGCCCACGTTATACCAAGGGACTCCTTCTCTGCTGGGACCTTCTCTATTTCTCCGTCTCTGTTGAGGAGCCAAAGACATATGCTACAGGCTGAAACTGTCCGTTTGCCTGTTTCTGGAGAATGATTGCACCAATCCAATATTGGCGTTGATGATAGCTCGGCTTTCCCGTTTTTTAATGCCTGCTGTTGGGCTTGATCCCAAGACCACACTGTCCTTAGTAAGGAGATCTAGTAGAGGTTTAGTCTTCTCGTCAAGTTTGTGGCAAATTTTCCAGGAGGATCTGTCAGCCAGATAAATCTTCTGCATTCAGAAGTATTTCGGTATTTTCATTTTTCTGCTCTGATATATCCACTATAGCCTGGACTTTGTCTCAAGATGTAGCCCAGAAATGGGATTTCCGGTTTGGAAAACTCACTCTTGTCGTTGAGCCTTACGCCAGCCTTCTCGTGATGACTAAGACCAGCTTGGCTAGGTTTGTGTTTTTTCCACCACTAGCACATCATCCATCAAGACAATTACACCATGTAGGCCTTCTGGCGTCATTGTCTTTTGATAATGCCCAGGGGTAGAAGATATCCTATATGGAAGTCGGTTCAGGAAAAAGCGGTCGTACGGACTAGTTATATATAATGATAATGCATGCTATTGCTTTGAATCCTCTATTTGCCACTGGGCATTACCTCCCTTGTTCCACACAGATCATTCTGCTGTGTTGAGGTAACTGAAATAAACCAGTTCCTGGGATGCCATTTTAGGTCTTTGTTGTGCTTGCAGAACTCACGTAAAAATAGTGTAGATACACAACAGAGCTCACAAAGGGGGTACGTACGACGGATTCTTCTGAGGGAGACACATGCCAAGATCCTGAGTTGGAATCCAATTTCGAGAAAACTTTGCTGAGAGAACGTTTACTGTCTGTCAATGAACGATGCAGTTTCTCAGGGATTTTAAATGTATTTCCAGAAATAAATTCACTTTCCAATTGTCGTCATTACCTAGTGTATTTATTTCACCGAAAAATGCGTTATGGTAACAGTCGTCATCGGATTCATCCTCGTGGGCTCTTACAATGTTTGCGCTGGGGAGTGTAGAGAAACATTGCAAGAAGTGTCCACTTTTAGTACACTTTGCACATGTAGATGTAAATCTGGGAATTTTTCGTCCACACCGATTACAACCTTGACTACTACACTGTTTTGGGCCACGGTTGCCATGATGAAGGCTCTGAAAGTTACTGCCATGCTTGAATGTTTGTTTCGGTCTGATGGAAAATGTCTGCTTGTCTGTATTTTTCTGCCACGTCTTTTTGTAAGCTTGGTTACCAGTATTTACACTATCAACACTTCTACAGATGACCCAAAGTGGATATCAACACTTCTACAGATGACCCAAAGTGGATATCAACACTTCTACAGATGACCCAAAGTGGATATCAACACTTCTATAGATGCCAGTCCTCAAAGTTATTACTACTATTGTGTTTGTTACTTTTTTACAGCCTCAGATTGGCGAGCTTGTGTCACGGCTTTTACCAACCACCTCGCTGGGGGTCTAATAATACCCCAGCCACCAGTAGGGTTTGTGGACTGGATTCCGGGCCGCGCGCACATCGCCGGATGTGACATATCATATATAGTAAAATAGATGTTTGCCCAACATTTCGATTACTTTTCAACTCTGCATAATGCCTCGGTTGACCTAGCGTTAAAAAGAATTATCTGGATATTATTTTCTGTGTTTATCTGGACAGAGCATATGAAAAGTAGTTCGCTCATGTGCAAAACTGAAGGATTTGTTCGGTCGGATTCAAACTGAACTGTGCGTACGTGGGTTTTCCCCATGCGGCATAGCAACGTAGTAAAGGTCAACTTCCGCTATTGAAGGCATCCTCCCCACAGCGCATGCTCCATTTCACAGGATAATTTATCATTTCTGCCTTCAATAGCGGAAGCTGACCTTTACTACGTTGCTATGGCGTATAGGGGAAAACCCACGTACACACGGTTCAATTTGAATCCGGCCCAACAACAACTTCAGTTTTGCACATGAGCGAACTGCTTTTCATATGCTCTGTCCAGATAAACAGGGGAAATAATGTCCAGAAAATTCAACAGAGGTATTATGCAGACTTTGAAAAGTAACCGAATTGTTCGGCAAACATCTATTTTACTATATATTATGTCACTTCCGGCGATGTGCGAAAGACCCCGAATCCAGTCCAAAAATATGACTGGTGGCTAGGGTATTATTAGATCCCCAGCGAGATGGTTGTATTGGAGGCAGGGATGATAAATGAGCCTGTGAAATGGAGCATGCGCTGTGGGGAGGATGGGCTTTTACTAGAGTTATTTTTTCACTTAGTTGTATGTCCCTGAGACATAGGACATCAGTCACCTTACCCACAGTTTTCGGCTAAACAATACAGAAAGGCGATAAATGTATTTATCACATAACTGCGGTGTTTTTAGGGACATATGGTCATGACATATTTATCGTATGCACCTAGGTGACTAACACTTTCAAACACGCTGATTGAATAATACATGTAGCGTGAGAAAATTAATTACTACGCTTGGTCGTGACGTCACTGAACTATTTTTCCCATTGATAAAATTCTACTACGAAATATTATGTTCACAAGTGCAACAACAACATAGATATCTGCAAGACGATCATTTTATCCAGATACTTGCATTGACCTGCAAACTATAACTGTCAACAGCCATACATGCAGCAATGCAACAATGCATTATTACGACAGTTTTGAGCTCCAAATTTTGTATAAAGTACTCACGTACCGGTCGTAGTCCGTCATGTTTGTTTGACGAATCGAGCCAGCTCGCCATTTTGAGTACAAGTATCCGGTCAGATTTCGACAGTGAACGTTTGTTCATTCTTTTGCAATATCTACATGGATTCTTCCCTATGTTTGCTTATTTCTTGCAATAGATCTGGATGATTTAGAGACTTCAAACGGATTACGTATTCAAAATGATCTTATCAGCATAGCGTGTCGTCACCTCGTTGAGAACTCGCCAACATGTAGCGCGCATGATGACATGCATGATGCAGCGAACACGAGTGCAATTCGTAGCATGACATGATCCAAAATAAATAATGTATGAAGAACAGCGAAGTAACAAATTACACTTATTTTATTCTGTTGTGAAACGCTCTACGATATTTTGAAATACTGTGAAAACTGAACAGCCTTACAGGGGAGGTGCTCAGGCTCTGTTGCATTTTGGAACTATATAGGCTTAGCGTATACAACAACTTGTGAGGCTGTGATGCGCCTGAGCCAGGGCCATGTTTTCGTCGAGAATGAAACAAAGAAAATAAATTTTGAGGTAGATTTGATAATGAAATCTTTGAATTATTGCTTTTATTATTGACTTAAAAATAGTTATGTGATAAACAGAATCTTACACTCGTGGTAATTTAATATGAAAGATATGACACTCGTTGAGTAAGTTTTATATGTTGCTCTCTAAAGCTCGCAACATATAAAACTTACTCAACTCGTGTCATAACTTTCATATTAAATTGACACGAGTGTAAGATCCTCTATGTATTTATTTACTTTTCCTTGGATTCCTCCGCTAGTCCTGATGATTGAAGAAATTTGTGGAATCTTCTGATTCATTTTGGCCATCTTTCAGGTTGAAAAATATTCAGCTTCTCTGATGGACGAAGTTGAAATGAGGTCATTTTATAGATGCATCTTTGTCTCTGTTTCAATCGGCTCAGTCACGTCAATTATTTTCAAAGTTCGATAAGGGTTTTAAATATCCGACTTTGACACCATGTCGTGTGATCGTTTGGTTTGTATGACCGGATGGCTAAAGAAAAAAGAAATAACAGATACTGTAAACGAAGCCATGTTATGTAATGATGCCCAGATGTCGGGGACGCAGAGCTTTTGTGATACATACAGAGCTGACTGTGTAGACGCACGTCGTAACATATAGTAAAGGCATCGCAGATAGGTTAATGATTTACCCTAAAATTGCATAAAATGTAATACAATTCAGTGCGAATGTATTTCAATAAACCATGTGCCTGAATTAATTAGTTGTTAAGAGGTAGGTATTTATTTATATATTCTTTTGTTTATTGCCCCATCTGTTATAGTTACATTTACCATCTTCCATCTTGTATTTACATGCAAAATGCATCCATTGCCATATGGAGAGGTGTTGCTTTTGGTTTGTCCTGTTCACCAATCCATAACTGAAAATAAAATATTGTTTAAACCATGGCGTTCAAAGACAGATTTTCTGCCCTTCAAAGCCAACTCCAGGAATATTTCCCTCTTACTGTTTGTGACTCATGATATGCATAGACGGAGTCGGGTGGAATATGTGGCTATTGTGGTAACAAGAGAATTGCATCGGGATTGTCCGCTTCAGTTTCGGGTCTGCATTTTTCCTATATGTGAAGTTTACCGCGCGTAGGCTATTCCGAGACGTTGAATCCGGAAGTAACTTCACTGATTTTTTGAACCGTCATAATATGGTCATGGTAATGTAAATGTCCATTATTTGGATGAGGTGGGTATGGATGCACCAGTATAAATATTTAGGTAATCATTTATCGTCAATCCCTTCAAAGATCCATGCAATATTAAGATTTGCGCGAGCATGTTCCCTAGCTCAGTTTGACCTAGTCCAATAAAATGGATCGTTCAGGCTCTTGTTTGATATCCTGGAGTTATCGGGAGCCAGAACGTCCTATAGAAAATGTCATTTTGTCCATGGGAGCCACGCTGACCACCACACCGACCCCTAAAAATCCACTGTTTTTGTCGAAATACAGCAATGACATGTCTACTCACCATGCAAAAACTTATCTTTGGTATGTTTTCATCCAAGTCGCACCACTAGTAATTGTGGATGGGTCCGCCATAAATTATATCAAACCGTCAAAGTTAGTGTGTGCTGATTTCAGCAGCCAGTTTCTCTGCCGGAGCATGGCTTCCCTGATAGTAAAAGGCAGAACAAAAGAATCGAAACGACGTCACAAATACCACGTGACACAGCCCGTGGTCAAGTTTCACATGCGAAATGAACTACCACTGACTCTGATGGGGAACAAAAAGGGGTTAATACCGCGTTGAAATCTGGTGCCAATGAAGACGAGGTAACATACTGCTTTCCGTTACACAACTACACGCCCCCTATAGTCAGTCTCTGCGGGCAGAGCTACAGGCAATGAGCAGTGTCTGACATACTAAACAGCAAAGCTGAGTTTATTTTGGGAAACAACACTCTGCGGGGAGATCGCATTGTGATCACTCGGGAATTGATTATTTCGAACTTATTAAACCTCCAGAAGTACACAACTCGAATTTTAATCGCATAATTTATATTTTTGGAGCATTCTAACCCAAGCCAAAAGTCTGATGGTTTAACGGAGATTTATTATCGACGAAAATAGCAACAACAACAACATGGTCGGTTGAGACATCAAATCCGAAAATCCGGGATTTTTTTTTAGATTCTGAAAAATCCGGAAATCCAGATATATATCCGAAATACTCCAATCTCTGTAATTTATATTTGAAAAGGCAAATTTGGAGAATTTTGATTAATATTTCGTTTATTGAAATATCGGGTTTGTTTTGGCCTATTGAAAATACTGACTCCCTTTAGAAGGGATATTACGGAGCGATATCCGTTAGAATGAAGTAGATTTACTCCAACAATATATTACCGTTGTAGGCGCTCATTTCAAAGGCATATTTCAACGTATCCCCCCTCACCCTAAATATTACACGTTTGAATTTTCTCGCGGGATTTCCAAATGACCAACGCGGCATTAGCCCCTTTTTGTTCCCCGTTAGTGTCAGTGCTTGTCAATTTCGCCTACCGTGGGCTGTGTCACGTGGTATTTGTGACGTCGTTTCGATTCTTTTGTTCTTCCTTGTACTATCAGGGAAGCCATGCTCCGGCAGAGAAACTGGCAGCTGAAATCAGCACACACTAACTTTGACGGTTTGATATAATTTATGGCGGACCCATCCACAATTACTAGTGGTGCGACTTGGATGAAAACATACCAAAGATAAGTTTTTGCATGGTGAGTAGACATGTCATTGCTGTATTTCGACAAAAACAGTGGATTTTTAGGGGTCGGTGTGGTGGTCAGCGTGGCTCCCATGGACAAAATGACATTTTCTATAGGACGTTCTGGCTCCCGATAACTCCAGGATATCAAACAAGAGCCTGAACGATCCATTTTATTGGACTAAGTTTGACCGACCACCGCCCGAGTGCGGCGATGTTCCGCTTGACTGAGCGATTGACCTTTAACATGCATTTAGATGGGCCAGATGGACAAATGTTGCCGTAAGACTCAAGTCACGTTTATTTAAAGTCTAATATTTCAGTATAGTTTGATACTTACTGTAATATCAGAATTGGATAGTCTGCATACGAAAACATATTGACAAAACCTTAATTTGGTCCATTCACTCCTGGGTTAAAAATTATCGGCAAATCTTGGCGATGGAGGCAAACACTTCGACACCTCCAAGTCCGCGCTGCCATATACATTTTTGTTAGGCTCATAATGTTAATTTCAGTGGAATACAAGCGAAATGTCAATGTAGTATCAAAGTCAAAGTACCACTTTTGTTTTAACAGGGTAGCTCTTTCTGTACAAGACTAGTTTCCAAAGAGCCCCCGACGGTTAAACAATACAGTGGGGCTATATATATATATAAACGGTAAAATGACATAAACACTAAGAGCAAATAAGAATATCACGGTTTTAACAGGGTAGCTCTTTCAGTACAACACTAGTTTCCAAAGAGCCCCGGACGGTAAAACGTCAATGTTATATCAAAGTCAAAGTACCACTTTTGTTTTAACAGAGTAGCTCTTTCAGTACAAGACTAGTTTCCAAAGAGCCCCTGACGGTTAAACAATACAGTGGGGCTATATATATATATAAACGGTAAGATGACAAACACTAAGAGCAAATAAGAATATCACGGTTTTAACAGGGTAGCTCTTTCAGTACAAGACTAGTTTCCAAAGAGCCCCTGACGGTTTTATGGTGTGGTATAAGAGTGTCATAAAATTATGTCTTCTTGCTAAAATAAGGTAACACTTGGTACATGTAACTTTGACACAACTTTATCGCCAAGCTGTTTTGGAGACCTGAACCACACTATGTCAACACTAGGTAACATTAAGAGTCCACACTGGTTATATTCGGACCTGCTTTAATTATTAGTGTGATAACCACAGATATTTATTGCATGTAAATTTGAAGAAGAAGAACATGTGTCAGTGTTACCCCATGTTGAATGCCCTGGGGTAACATTGACATGCATCATCAAAGTCATAGCAAACTAGCTGGGGTAAATTTGACATGTTGAGCTGGGGTAACTTTGACATCATCAAGGGAATCAATGGTGAACGTGGTGTCAAAGTTACCCCAAATACACAAAATTACTGAAAATAGTGGCAACAAGAAAGAATTGGATAAAGCTACTACATGTATATCATGTACTTCCAAAATAGTATATTTTTACTATAAACTCAAAACATTGCAGATCTTCACCACATAAGTTTTGGTGTCAAACTTTTAACAGTTACACCAGTGCCAACTACATGTTAAGTGGCAATCTTATGAAGAGGGTCACATGTCTGGCCATCTACCCTCCTGCTTCAGCAGATAGCAGCATTTTATATATAAAGATGAGATACCTGTATATGAGCTGTAACAATATGCTAATAATAAAACAAAAAGGTGTCAGAGTTGTCCCACTGTCAAAGATACTTCGCCTTATCTCTGGCACTGTGCCCAACACTGTCTTCTAAATTGTTAACACCTCTGCAATCCAAAGAACTTGACCAGTTTGCAAATTACAAAAAGTCTCGGATAAAAGGTTCTTGACAGCAGCTCTCATTCGATATCCATTTTTGCAGATTAAAACAGATCCGTTTTATATCCAGGAGCATTCTCATTCATACATTTGTACATTAAAATAGTACTGTGATTATAAAATCTTTCACACAAGTTAAGCCAATAAAGCTCATTAAAAACTGTACGATTGGAACTGTCATATATGGTACTTCAAGTAGTATTTTTGACTTCTCTGTTCTATAGCTTTTGGAATAACCAGGTATGTTTTGCACGTGTACCATATACAATATCGCAATAATCTAAAATAAGCTTGACTAGACCTTATACATGTTTACCAGTAAAATTTTGAGTTGACAACTTTACATCCATATAGCATAGAATCAATTTGACCCCCCCCCCCCCCATCCGAATAATTGTGACTGGAGTGCCTTGAAATGATCCGAAAATTAGTAGAGAAGCGTCTGAAATCTAATAATTTGTCGGGGTGTACCCCCCTCCCCCCCCCCTTCTTTCTTCACGGGTCCGAGTGGATCGTGACTAGTTTTAAATTGCAGTTTCATGCAAACTGCCAAATCCAGTAGTCTTCGTGAATTATCAGTTTCACTCTTCCCGGACGCAAGGAATGGATGGGGCGAGCACCAGGACTGTCCCCGAGCACAGGGAAATAGATCGATGGGCAAGAAACTGAGGTGCGTGCGTGGAAGTGTATCATATGTCTGGAAATTGGAACGATACACTGAATTGTTTCTCTGTTTCAGGTTTTTCACGGTCTTTCATCTCAACATAAAATGGATCAGAGATCGATCAAAACAGAGCCATGCAGTGACGGAGACACATCTCCACGTGTAGAGTTTGACTTGACGAACCATCCACAGAATGCTAGTACATGGCTGAAGGCGGACGTTGGAGATAACTTCAAAATGTTTTATGGTGACAATGAACTGTACGACCGCATCCCAGCTAATGAACCCGCAAGCGAGACAAAAGAAAAATTATTAACCCATTGTGATAGTACTTTCTCCATTGAAAAATACATTGCAACTGATCCGATCAAAGAGGAGAACCTTGAACACGTAAGTGCGATCAGTATTTGTCATCTTCATACATGAATTTGACTCATCCGTTCATACTTCGAATTGGCCTTGATAGATCGGACAACGTAATTAGCCTTGATAGATCGGACAACGTAATTAGCCTTGATAGATCGGACTACGTAATTAGCCTTGATAGATCGGACAACATAATTAACCTTGATAGATCGGACAACATAATTAACCTTGATAGATCAGACTACGTAATTAGCCTTGATAGATCGGACAACGTAATTAGCCTTGATAGATTGGACAACATAATTAACCTTGATAGATGAGACTACGTAATTAGCCTTGATAGATCGGACAACGTAATTAGCCTTGATAGATCGGACAACGTAATTAACCTTGATAGATCAGACTACGTAATTAGCCTTGATAGATCGGACAACATAATTAACCTTGATAGATGAGACTACGTAATTAGCCTTGATAGATCGGACAACGTAATTAGCCTTGATAGATCGGACAACGTAATTAACCTTGATAGATCAGACTACGTAATTAGCCTTGATAGATCGGACAACATAATTAACCTTGATAGATCAGACTACGTAATTAGCCTTGATAGATCGGACAACGTAATTAGCCTTGATAGATCGGACAACGTAATTAGCCCTGATAGATCGGACAACGTAATTAGCCTTGATAGATCGGACAACGTAATTAACCTTGATAGATCGGACAACGTAAAGCATTCAAAACCCAAGATGTAAATTTCGTCTGCAAGGTATTTCAAAGTGTGAATGGAGAAGTCTCCGGTTTGTAGATGAAATTTACATCTCGGGTTATGTGTATGAAGATACAGAACATACCCAACGACTGTGCGTCGGGTGATATATTCTCTCAGTAGTATCATTCCTTCTATTTCGGTAGGGGTGGCTAGATACATATCTGTAGGGCAACCAAACAATAACCCACTCATACGGCACGTTTCGAAATTCAAATGGATTCGAAGTCAATGACGTTTCTTTAGTATAAATCTTTTTTTAAACAGGGCCGCGGTGGGCTGATATATCAAGGCCTGCAAGGTAATTCAAACTGTGAATGGAGAAGTCGTTCGTGTGTATGAAGATGGTATTTGTTTTAACCAGAACACTCTACCAGTATTACACATAAACGTAGCTACATAGCTGAAATATTGTTGAACTCGATGTTAAATCGAATTATCTCTCTCTTTCTCTGTCCCCCTCTCTCTCTCTCTCTGTTTCTCTCTGTTTCTCTCATAACTGGCATCGGGGAGAGATACGAGTGGGGCGAGTGGGGCGAGTGTGTGATGTTCTCCCCTGGCAAGTTGGACTATTTTGGAATGAGCGATCATCATGAACGTGTATTGTCTGGGCTAGGATACAGCAGTATGGTCAACTTATTAACATATTATTCCGATGGCAGGGCATTATAGAACCTACTGCCTTCTATGCTATTTCTTCGATAGTTCATGCTTTTAAGGTGGCCATGGCGTACAGCTTCTGACGCCCTGTTATGTAAATGATTGACAAAATTGTGCAAATTAAGCCATCAACCAATAGTCTGTCTCCATCATGTGAGTCATATGGTCCTATTCAGAATCTATGTTACCGCGGTTACACGATAATGTAATGATTCTGGTGTTGGAGCAAAGTACGCCAACTACAAAAAATATATACAATAGTAATAGAGAATGCGTATCTGTGTGAACGAACGCTTGCGCAGTTGAGGTTTGTGGGTGTTTTGCATACTTCCAGGTGGGTACTTCCCGTTGTGCATATGTACAGACAACCAAATACACGTACTCTTCTCGTTTTTCCCATAAACAAGTCTGAACATGTCAGGAGAAATTTGATCTTTTCATAGCAAAATAAAATGGCGGCCTTGAAAATACACATATAGGCCACAGTCACGGAACGTTCGGGAGACAAGTCTGAACAAGTGCGTTGATAAAGGCGTGTAATGCCCATTTTCATGCATATCGTTTCGTTTAAACCGCATACCCTTTGCGAGATTTTATCGTTTCGTTAGCGTTAAAATATCGTTTCGTTTTTCTAGGTACAAAATCGGTCTTATGGTGGAGCAAATAGTAGGGAGTGTGGAATCTGTCGAAACGGCCCACTCTGTAGAATACGACGGGAGGGGTCTAACTTGTATGATATTAGCCGATAAAATTCTCTTCTGCATGCGTCCTCGGCAGGGAGAAGCATGTTGTGGGAGTTTTGAAATATAGTTACGTAGTCCAAGTTTGGTGTGTTTGATGTCCTAGTGAAGCGTTTGATGTGTATAATAAGACTGTTGTCATAGACCGTGAAAAGTGAAAAAAACGACCACCATGCTTCGGTAAATCGCAAAAAAGTGCCTGTTTTCGTAAATTTTCTCTTGTATGGTAACTGGTATATATGGAGCGAAATAACGATCCCCAGGCTTTGGGAAATCGTAAAAAACACGTGTTTTCACAGCTTTTTCTTCTGACAGTAACTGATATACTTTAGTGAAAGCGGAGGGGGGGGGGGGGAGATCAACTCGCTCTGAGAAATCAGTTTCAGAAACTGGAATACATATATGTAAGTAAAACTTCCGACACCTTACTTTTTGCCCATCTTACATACTGTGCTTTAAAAAAATCGCAATAAAATTTTATGAACAATAAACTGTTCTCTCGCGTAGACGTTGATGTACATGTATATGAGTTCAAATTTCCGATCACTTCTCTGGTCTATCATCGGTATTTTTGAACTTGTAGTCGGTGGTACATGAGTAGCAGGGAGGGAATCCTTTGATAATGAGCACAAGCTTCGAAAATATGGTAAATTCAAAAAATCAATAGAACTGTCGCTTTATTTATTATGTGAAAGGTTAAAACACGAGCGAACGGCACCGACACAGCAATGGCTCAGTACACATCCTCTACAGATAGAAAATGACCGTGACTGTGACACATGTGTACTCCTGTTAGTGCTACAATATGTCAGCGTTGCGATATGGGAACAGTGGAGTATAAAGAACATTTCATTCTCCATTGTGAAAAGTATCAACTTCTTCGACGGTCCCTGTAAGTTAATCTTTGTATTGGACGCTGCAATGAGGATTCGATTGTTCAGCTCATGGATCCACCTAAGAATATGGAAAAGTAGTCTTCAATTTTGTATACAATTGTTTTATAGCCAGGAATAGCAGGGATAGAGAGAATTAAGGTTTAATGTCGCGTTCATCAATATTTCAGCTATATAGCGACGATCAAACAAAATTTTAAGAACTAAACTGTTAACAATCGCCCTTAGATTTCACGGTAGAATACCGGCAGCTCAGGGTGCCAACCATCTACCGTAAAAATAACGGTGACCGTAAAAGTTGTTTCACGGTCACCGTAAAATGTACGGTGATATATCGTAAATTTTACGGCGTTACCGTATAATATTTATTGTATTAATCTTTATTTCAGTAAGGACAACGAAATATCTACCCTAATATAAAGTTTTGGCACTGGTAACCTTAAATTCATGTCAGGAATTTGTAGCATAGTCTGCCGCATCGCAAGTTTCCGTTCATAGCGATCACTTTTTTTCTCCGGAGTATCGTTATTAGGCGCGATATGTAAGAGTCAAAGTGTTTGCCTACACTATGATGGCGTTGATAAAAACTGTTTCTTGTTTGCTGTTGTTGAGATGGTAGGACTTCGATGTAGATTATAGGCTGAAGTATAGCTGGACCCGAACAAAGGCAGTTAATTTTGCGCGGAGCTAATGTCATCACGTGATGCACGGTTAATAGGTCATACGATCACCTCCTATATGTGACCTGTTTACAGATTACGGTATTCTACTGTATTTTGATTGTGAATAACGGTATTCTACCTTATTTATGAATATATGGTATATTACCGTCAAATTTACGGTAATATAGGGTAATTATGAAGATACGGTAGATGGTAATATACCGTCTATTTAACGGTACTTTGTAACAGTGTAAAGCCAATAACTTAAAACATACACACATCAAAACTTATGCAACAAACCGATAGTACATCCACTGGTGATATTTGAAGGCCCATTCAAGTAAGGCGTATCAAGTTTAGCAACGTTGTGCTCGGTCAATACTTGGATGGGTGACCGGGTGTTGTACTGGGTGGGCTGATCAGTGTCCAGGATAATAGGAACTGTGGTCACTCTCGTGTTTTGGCATATGTAGGCACAGCCGTGATATGACTGAAAAAATGTTGAAAACGACGTTAGATCCTTCTCACTCACTCCTGTAACTGGGCAAATTTCAGTTAAATGTAATAAGCTATATACTAGTTAACACTGATATCTTCCGATCTATTTCGAAACTTTCTCTTCTATTATCTGCAAACAATGACGTATATATCATGATTAATTGTTTTATATGTTGTACCGGACTCATAATGGGCGTTTACGTACAATAAATAGAATTGAAAAAAAAAATGAATTGATTTGTCAGATAAAGTGAAATATCCTACCACCGTGCTCCGAAAAATCGTGAAAAGGCCCCGTTTTCGTAACTGTTTTCATCTTTGGCAACTGGTAGATATAAAGTGAAATAATATACTTCAGTGCTCGCAGTTAAACCAGCCAAGCACAAGTTAGTTTGATCGTCCCAGGTTGAACGAATCTACAATTTAAAACAATGTCACACCTGTGAAACACAAAAATTTCCCTGTAGTCCCGGTATGGTTCGTGTTACAGTACTATTGTCCTCATTAACATTATAATCGACTTGTTACACAGATCCCATTATATATAATGTACATGTTACACAGATCCCATTATATATAATGTACATGTTACACAGATCCCATTATATATAATGTACATGTTACACAGATCCCATTATATATAATGTACATGTTACACAGATCCCATTATATATAATGTACATGTTACACAGATCCCATTATATATAATGTACATGTTACACAGATCTCATTATATATAATGTACATGTTACACAGATCTCATTATATATAATGTACATGTTACACAGATCCCATTATATATAATGTACATGTTACACAGATCCCATTATATATAATGTACATGTTACACAGATCTCATTATATATAATGTACATGTTACACAGATCTCATTATATATAATGTACATGTTACACAGATCTCATTATATATAATGTACATGTTACACAGATCCCATTATATATAATGTACATGTTACACAGATCTCATTATATATAATGTACATGTTACACAGATCTCATTATATATAATGTACATGTTACACAGATCTCATTATATATAATGTACATGTTACACAGATCTCATTATATATAATGTACATGTTACACAGATCTCATTATATATAATGTACATGTTACACAGATCTCATTATATATAATGTACATGCTGATATTTTCAGAGTCCTATCCCAGATGTCCACGTCACTAACGAGACCCAAGGTATGGGAAGTGAGACGCCAGCTGTTCCTGTCGCGCTGTTCGATTCTGCCGTGTGGTCCAAAGTCAAGACTGGAATCACTAGACAGAACGACATGGAAAAGCCATACAACTGTTCGCTCTGTTCATACAGTACCAGCAAGAAAGATTACCTAACCAGGCATGGACGAACTCATACGGGTGAGAAACCATACAGTTGCTCATTTTGCCTATTCACTTCCGCACAGAGAGGACAACTAAAGAGGCACGAGAGGACGCATACTGGTGAGAAACCACATCATTGTTCACTATGCTCATTCAAGACCGCCTCGAGAGGGGAGCTTACCAACCATATACGATCTCATACTGGTGAGAAGCCATTCACATGTTCACTCTGCCCATATACAAGTGCCCGGAGAGGAGACCTAGCCAGGCATAAGCGAATTCATACCGAAGAGAAGCCATTCAGGTGTTCAGTCTGCTCATATACCACTGCCCGCAAAGAAGATCTAATCAGGCATGGGCGAACACATACTGGCGAGAAGCCATTCAGATGTTCTGCATGCTCATATTCCACTGCCCGCAAAGAATACCTAATCAGTCATGAACGAACTCATACTGGCGAGAAGCCGTTCAACTGTTCAGTCTGTTCATATGCCGCTGCCCGGAAAGATGACCTAACGAGGCATAGTCGAATTCACACTGGCGAGAAGCCATTCAGATGTTCAGTCTGCCCCTATACCACTGCCCGGAAAGAACACCTAGACAGACATAGGCGAACTCATACTGAAGAGAATCCATTCAGATGTTCACTCTGCTCATATAGCACTGCTCGGATAGATGATCTAAACAGTCATACACGAATTCATACTGGCGAGAAGCCATTCAGATGTTCAGTCTGTTACTATACCACTGCTCTGATAGATGACCTAATCAGTCATGGACAGTCTCATACTGGTGAAAACCATTCATTTGTTAATTCTACTCATGTACAATTGCCCGAAAAGGAGACCTGGCCAGACAAAGGCGAACCCATGCCAACGATAAGTCATTCAGATGCTCAGTCTCTTCCTATACCCTACTCGGAAAGAACATCTGACCACTAATGGACAAATTCATTCTGGAATCATGAAACTGAATAAATCGCTCATCAGTCACTAATTTCACTAACTGTCTTCAGATGCATGGACAACTCCTACTCTGTTTGCGCCAGAAGACATAACGTGGAATGAAGGATCCGATACTGAAGAGAAACCATACAAACGCTCCTTCTGTCCATATAGTACAGAACTCATACTATGGAATAAAAACAATTCAATGTTCGCTCTCTTCAATTGACACTGAGCAAAAATAATGTGTATTATAAATATTCACAACTAGTGATGAGACATTCTGGTGTGTTGATTATAAACAGCTGAATAAAGAAAAAACTTCAGAGCTCATGTAGGAGAATTAGAATGCGACCATCGTTGTGACGGAGTTCTGCTTTGAAAGAGACGTTCTGCAGAAAAGCCCTAACGTGTTCTTCGTTAACATAGATTTCCCCACAGAGAGTGACACACCATACGAATGAACTGAAATCTGTATTGCTCATACAGCTATAATCAGACATATGTTATCAAAGCAGGATGAGGAAGTACAAAACATGGATAAAGAGTTGTTTTGAGTGGCCAAAAATTGTCGTTCAGGTGCAGGACACCATATATGACTGCTATGCTTGTCAAATGAATGACAAAGCAGCCATTTACAGCACTGGTCCTTTGCAACCAGTTTCCGTTCAGACCCCGGGGTCCAAACTTAGTTTATGCCATATGGTTCGCATGAGCTAGATTTGCATTAACGGTATTGTCGGTTATAGTAGACCGCCTATATTAACATGTCACCCTGTCATTGCCATCCATTTTCTCACTTCTGTTAGCCTGAAGGGCTTCCCTGCTGATATCTTGCCAGATCACCGACCAAAGTTCGATTCTCGAGCACGATTTGGAAACTTTTTTTAAAGAAAACAGTATGTCATATACCATTGACCACTATAAAGGGAATGCATAACTTGAGCAATTTATCTCTTATCGGTAATGTTGAATATGGAGGACAACATACATACATGTATGTCTTCCTTTTTCCATCGTCACGTAAATGAAGTTTCCGACAAGGGGGAGATGTTCTCTGGATTTGGATGTAAGCTATGATCATTTAATACAGCCATCGGGTCAGGCCGAATCCTGAAACAGCCGAAGCAGTTGATCGCTACTCTCTTATAAATTGTTAAGGACGTGAGTCCATCCGCGGATGAAATCGGCATTTCCATTTCTGGGAATCCCCTCTTGGGAAAACCGAGCAAGAGTCGGAATGATATTTTTTTTCCAGCTATTTATCAAATGTTAACCTGATGGTGATTCAGTTTCTTGCCTGTTATTAAATATCTTTGTTAGTAAACGTGTGGAATTTTTGTTGTTAACCGAATTTTGCCACTGATTACTAGCTGCAAAACAAGACGTTTATGAATCCCAGTAAAATCGATGAATATCCCTCGGACAAATGTTTCCCGAAGGGTATTGTCGGCGTCCTCTGTCTACCTGTCCATCTGTGGACACGAATAATAGCTTGCCATTGTAAATTCATACCACATATCCATCTGGTGTAGGAAGAGAAGCCTATTGAAATGACCGATCTCAATCTATGTCATCAAGGTCACATTCTAGTATTTGCTATATTTTTTTGAAGAATTAAAGCCAGGTTCATATTACATTTACAACCGATTATTGACTTGAAGCCTATCCCAGTTGACTGATCTTGTCCTATTTTTACAAACAAGGTCATATACTGTTTATTATGATATAACATGAAGAAATTAACATGTTCCTAGGATTTCCAAATTAATACTATGTATATACCTGACGATGGTCCAGAGTTGTACTGAGGATCACTGACCTTGCCCTATTTTCAGATCAGATTCTATCTAGTTCGATATGTACTGTGTTCACATTTATACCACATATGGCTGGACATGAAGCCTAGTGAATGTCACTGACCTTGACCTATTTTCTAAAGGTCAACTTTTATATGTTAAGTGTAATATCTCCGAGTTCATGTTCCATGTGCAATTAAGTTAGAATAGACCAGAAAACTGTTGAAGATAACGGACCTTGATCTACATTTCCAAGATCAAATTACTTGATTTGATTATGAGCTATACAAGTATAGAAGTGTATATTTAGAGCAAAGAATTTGGTTATACCATTATTCAGGACTATTGTGATGGGGGACTGCGTATGATAAATGGTTGGGTGGGGTCAGGTTCCTGTTACTTCAGTGCATTTTGCTGAGAAGCAACAGGAACTTGATAATGTGATGTCTAGCGCTGTAATATCACTTGTCTTTATTGCACCATGTAAGCGTCCTGTCTGTGTCTTGTGCGCTGTCCTCAGTGTTTTATAGGGTGGATGGAGGCTGCCTGGCTCCATGCTGCTTCAAAGATTTCTTCCTTGAATTAGCAGGAACACAACTGGGCTGGGTGGTGCTAGTTGGTTCCTCATGATATAGCTGAAATATAATGTTGAAAGCGACGTTAAATTTTATTCACTCACTCACTCTCTCCTGGATAAGACGGATATTATGTGGGTGTAAAATTGGTTTGTCAACTTTGCTTAGTTTAGATGTAGGCGAGTTTCTGGATGGAGTTTTTAGGTATGGTACTTACTATATTGATCTGAATTTGCCAAATATTAAAAAATGTGTTTTGGAGTGAGGTTTTTACCTACTGGAAGGAATTTGTCAATTTAATACCTATAGATACAAAAAAATATCATACGCTTCCAATATGGTACAACCCTCGCTTCAAAATTGGTGGAAGACCGGTCTTCTACAGATTGTGGGCTGAAAAAGGTGTTCTATATGTATACGACCTCTTAAATGAGAACGATGAACTTAAGAACTATGAAAGTTTTGTTAACAATTCGGGTTAAAGCCAATGTTTACTACTTTTTTGGTATACGGAATACTTTGTGTAAGTCTTTAAGGACACCTACTGTCTGGATGATACGGTTCAGTCTCCCAATGATTCCACCCAGCGTATGTTCTATATTAAGGCATGTTAAAGGAACAAGGGATATTTATACATTGTTAGTAAGCAAATATAAAATTGAAAACACAAGGTCGAAACCATTATAGGTCAAAAGACATGTGAATGGTGGAAAAATGTAAACTTGTTTCAAGTAAAAACCACAATTGATGTTAAATTAAGATGGTTCCATTATAGAATTATACATAGAATTTTGGCAACAAACTCTTTTCTGTATAAAATTAAAATACGAGACAATGACGTGTGTACAATTTGCAATACAGAGAAGGAAACAATTACTCATTTATTTTGGGATTGTATAGAAACTGCTGCTTTTTGGCATATCTTAAAACAGAATATTTATGATATTGCAAATATACAAGTAGATGTAACAATGGCATATATAATACTTGGATCAAAGTTAACAATGTTCAAAACTTGGTCTTTTTGTTGGCAAAATTCCATATTTTTCGTAGACGATGTCAAAACAGATTGAAGACTTTTTTTGAAGAACTGAAATACTATTATAAAATAGAACAAATTGTGTCTCGAATTCAAGACTTGGGTGTCTGGGTCAGTCTTGTTAGTAACTGATGAAAATGTCACTTGCATCTTTTGGAAATTGGTTGTGCCAGAGTATATATCAGATGCACAATAATTAATATATATATACACATCATGCATGGTATGTTGACGGGAATTATTTATGTATATGTAAACTGTATTGTCTATATACAATCTGTATCTGTTATGTTATGGATGTGAATAAAAAAAATAAAAAAATAAAATAAAAGAATTTGGTTATATTCCAACAAAACCTCAGCGCAAATTTTTTCCCATCAATTTAGTATCTGATTATTCGATACTATTACAACTGTGTTCTGTATCGAACATTCGATCAAATTCCTTCGTGAGCATTACTGAAAACTTTTGCGATTGGCTTACTGTTGTGGCGAGTTGAGAGATTCGCATGAATGAGCACATTTGGACATTTTTTTTGTTACATGTATGCCAATCCTTTCCAACTCGTAGTTCCACAAACTTCTTGTTAGAGTAAAAATTTGTGATGTTACTCTCTAAAAAAACCTGAGTGAAATTTCACTCAAGTAAGAGTCGAAATTTCTCCCACTCAATCACTTGAGTGAAATCAAATGATCAACTCAACTTGGGTAAAATTCGAGTGAATTCCACCCATTATTGAGTGAATTTCACTCACACTTGATTGAATATCGCTCAACTTGAGTGGGATGAACTTCCACTCTTACTTGAGTGATCCTTTACCTCAATTTATAGAGAGTATATTGTAATAAATTATTTTATTTCGTCACTCATGTCATGTTATGGATATATTTTTGTTGACCGTCGGGATCTTTTAGTCACAGCACGTTGCTAGTTGCTATGGTGACCACTGTTGGTCTCACAAGAAAATTACATTTGTTACTTCTCTGTGCCCCATCGTGATTTGGTTCCAGAAGAATTTTCGTGTACTACACTGATTTATTATAGCCATGAACAAATGAATAAAATACTATTGATTGTTTTCGAGAAAACACATAGCACATCGACGTACCAGTACTTATTTTATGTTTCAATTTGATATGTACATACCTTGTTTACGTGTCTATATTCTGATAAGAAAACCAGTATACACATTTTAAGAGATGTTATGTATTTTACCCGTAATTTTATCTGCAGGGGCACAAAAAAAAACCAACTTAAGGATACCGTAAATAAAACACTTACATACTAATGACAAAAATGTTCATGAATAAAAAAATAACTGTGTGGAGAATCAAACGAATGTTTAACTTTTATTTATTTTATTGTATTGTTTGTTTTGATGTTTGTTTTTTAAAATACTATAGCAATACATCAGCGACATATGTTTTTATTTTTCATTTTAATAGGTACACACACTTATAAACACACTTATATGCGTATATGTTCTATATATTATCACACCTGGTGGAATAAAATAGCACGGCCAAACTCGATGTGTTTCAGGGGAGATAACAACCGCATTAAGCCAGTCTAGTCTGATTTACCTCCCCTAGACCGTCTCTGAATGTTTTCTTCAACTTTGAGATGGGTGATTGTTAGAAAAGCCAAACATGAGTATGAATGTGATTAACAGATGCTGTGTTTTGGGGGGGAATATTTTCGAAATCTGGATAACTCAGATGTCGTCATTGTATGTCGTGCCGCTTTTTTTGGTTTGCATTGTGACGTCAATGCATTGTTCCGGAAACTTCGATCGTTGTAAATTCGTTTGTGCAGTTGACGGAAAGTATAAACCGTTTCCTCTGTATTTTCAGACATCTGATGCTGGCTCTTTATTTTTTGGGCCAGAGCATGCAACATGTACCCACCCCCGAGTAACGTGATCCAATCCAATACCGAGTCGATAACCGACATAACAAGAGCCAGATGTGATTAGACCAGAGCGTTAACACAAAAATCTGAAGAATACATCCTTCTAAACCTCGGCAGCTCATATCAATGTGAGATCCATGCAAACTGTTGTTTAGAGATTTATCAGAATTCAAGCAATAAACATTCCATATCGGCCACATGCCATGAGGAATAACATTAGTAGTATACAAAGGCGACTTCAGGTTTTATTGACCTTTGAGTGCAACATCCAGCAGTGAACATTGCTTCCGAATATATGAACTAGCAACTGTTCCTGAACATGCAGCCAGGGTTAATCACCTTTTTTACAGATAATGTTATGGTTTGGGAGATGACTCACACTTATGCATGTGCCAACTTTTAAGCAGAAGTTCAAGAGACTGGTGGAGAACTTTGAAGATACAGCAGTGTTTGCATGCATATGTGGGGACTGAGACTCACCTGCAAGTAAACGTTCACTAGGCTTGTGGAGAAAATATACCATAGCGTGCCACGTGTCCTGAAAGGGGGTCTTGTCTGGTAGTGGGGAATTGACAAGCTGAGTTGAATTGACAAACTAAGATTGTTTGTTTCAAGAGTAGACGCTGAGCTTCAAGTCACAGACATTATATGGCCAGTCAGAGACTAGTCGTGTTGGTTATCAGCGCCGCGTCCAAATATTCGATACTGTCAGAATTTTCTGATCCCCAAAGTTCACTACAGTGTCAGAATAAGAAATTTTGCTTCAAGATCCATTGTAATGCTCACCTGTATGTTTTTGTTTATTTCGAGTTAAACAGGCAACAAATATTGATAGGCTGGTAAGAGTGTCACATGATTGTTGAATATTGACTGTATATTTTATGTTGTTTGTATGTTCTATTTACGCTACAGTCACGATTTGTATGCTTATGTTATTTGACTCTCATTGCTGGTATGATATCGTATATTGTTGAAACATAGAGTTATTACATTGTGAGATTCTGGGTAAACTCTATGGGTTATCCATAGAGAATTGTTGTAAAGTTTACCAACATTTAGGCGTCCCATTGAGAGGAGAGGATTCTAAAATACAAACGGCTGAGCTTATTGCGGAATTCCTAGAAATAATGGAAGAAAAACTGGATAATGGTGGTTTCTACAAAAACAATGATATACATATGAAATGATTTTTGAGAGAGAAAGAATAATAGAAAGAATGCTATACAGACATTTCTGAGTCAGCTGTTAGCTGACCCAGTAGATACCCCTTTAACAATCATGCACGGGTTATCCACACAGGTTACAAATTGAAGCGATATGCAAGAGGTGGGGGAAAAAGACGTCTGCTGACTAAAACGCAACCATATGGCTCTACAGGAAAGTATCTCACCGCACCTCACACTCAGATCAGAGAATACGGTGGATTCTCGGATGAAGCCTTAGTATCCCAGGCGCGCTTTAATTGCGTCTGTTCATGGGGATACCAAAAAAGTATCCACACGATCTCTAGCACCGGTTTAGCAGAATTAGATACGCTAGCTCGAGAGCTGTGATGATAGATCAGCTCAAACAACTCATCGGATGTTAATGGATGACCATCGTGTACGTCTGATGTGGTAAACGCCTAAACATAATTAACCTGGCAAATGCAAGAATACACAGGAAAACTATCCTGTAATGCCCGATGTCGTAAGGCTTAACTTTCCCCAAAAACAACATCTAGAACCGCAGTCATGTACCTAGATGCATGTGTTGACCAAAAAGAGCTGAACAGTGTGTACCGAAACGAAATCAAGATAAATAGGAGTGGTGGGACAGAAAGATAGGTTGACGTATAGAAGACTATCAAGTCAACTTGACCAGTGGCATAAAAAGGGTTACATCGGTGAGGAAATACTGGAAGCGGTAATCCGTTCATTCACTCCAGGATGCAGCTCTCAAAATTGCGTCATCACTACCGGCAGAAATATGCCACGGAATTGTACCAGGAACTTTGCAACCTGGCCCAGGGACAAGAGGACCCCCATAACTTTCTTATGAGGACATACCTCAAAAGGTTATTTGTAACGGAGACGGAGATGGCTTATAACCAAGAATTTGTCCATGCGGTGTTCCTCTACACCCTGAGGACAGATGTCATTCGCCATATACTGCGTCACTTATTTCAAGATCCGGAGGTGACGGGTATCGACTTAATACGAGAGATGGGACGAGTGACATCCTTGAAAGCAGCGAGATCTCAGCGAGTCCGTCACCAGCGCCCGAAGCTGAATAGTGTCACGACGTCAGGCAATGAAGAACAAATAGAGGAACCCAAACAACCTGTCTCTGAGGCTAAAAAGGTTGACCCTATAACAAAAATTATAAGTGATATGAGTGACCTGTATGCAGAGTTCGCCGGTGTCAAGGAACTGCATTAGACTGCATCCACCAGTGAATAGCTGCGAGAGCGACCAGCCATGGAACCAGAGAGAAAAGAGCTACTGAGGAATCAACGACAATGGGACTGTCCACAGTGTAGGCAGAATGGTAGTGGAAGAGCTGTATTCATCTTATACTATGGAAGCAATGACCTTTATTTCTCCGACTGCCGTAAACGTTAGCAGAAATCATTTCGATCACAAGCGGATAATTCGGGAAACGATCACCAGGCAGGGCAGGGCGACCAAGATTGACTCGGTGGAATAGGTCCCAACAGGAATTGACAGATCATACGGATATCAAGTCGACAATTGGCTGTAATGAGTGTTATACTCCCTTCGACCGGGAAACGGGAAGTGAAACAACGGTGAGCAGTGTAAGATCTATGGCTGCTTGAATGACGTTAAAACTACAGCGCTTTGGAACACAGGCTCCCAAATCAGCTTGATTCCACACAGTTTGGTATCCTCCCATGTGAAGAAGCCGTTGAGATCTATATCTAAGTTGATGGAAGAGGAACTTGATTTAGAGCAGCAATATCATATCTGGGTTGGAGTTTCCTTTGCCATTCAGTGGACAGGTTCCGTTACCTGGTGATAGCAGATCAGGATCTCCAGAAGCCTATCATAGGATATAATGTGATCAGAGAGCCTGTCTCCATCGCTGAGTAGATTGATCCATTGCCCGCTGCGTATACATGATGTATTTCCGAAGACTAGTAAAGGACAAGTAGGCTCTCTTGTGAACTTTATCCAAACAACAAGAATTGACACTTTCTGTGAGATGAAAGACCACTGACCAGTTTGAACAGTAGGTGCCCAGTCAGACTGGAACTGGGCTCACCATGTTTGTTTCTGGCGAAAGGCGCAATCTGCATGAAGGACTAGAGATCATAGAGACCTTGGCGGACGTCACCTGGTCAACTCACCGAGTGAACGTCCAAGTGGCAAATACCAAAATTACACTCAGTCATGCGCAGTTCGCAAAGAAGTGAAAAAACCGAATGCAGGAAGCTTGTGATTTGGCGGCACAACGGACTTGGAAAGCGCCCAAAAACGCAAAATAAAACCTCCCTATGATCATAAAAGCAGTGCCTCTGTCCTAAACCCTGAAGATCGAGTCCTCATCAGGAAGCTCTCTGAACGGGAAGACCCGGAAAAACTTAGGAACTATTGAAACCTCAGCTTACATGTTGCAGTGAGACGGTGTAGCCGAGATGGACCAGTCTACGAAGTGAGCCCAAAACGTGGCATTGGACGCGCAAGTCCCTGCACCGAAACATGTTTACACCGAAACATGTTGCGATTGCCTAGATTCAGTTGACCCCAATCACAAGAGAACAACCATCTCCACATCGGCAAGTTCAGTCAGAAAGAGAACCAGGGCACAACGCCAAAATACCACAGAGGATATTCAAACAGCGAATCTTCGGAAGAGTAGTATCAAACAGTCACTCCAACTGTTCCAACGACACGGAAGCCGGCACATGTGATTCGCCCTGCTGCTGATGTGTTTGTGCCATCTCAGAGATGACCACCATCCGCGGACAGGACCGAGCGAGAGCAATACTGGGTGGATAATCAACTGACAGCTACTGACTCCCAGAACAGATACACTGCACCGGATGTTGTTTCAGAGATTACTAATCAGGGTATCCAAGTGGGCAGAGACATCCCCCTTCAGATTTACCTATGACCAAATGGGTAGCCCGACAGCTTATGGTTGGGCAGTAAATACCGGATATCCTAGCCAGTGACCACTGGTGGTACCGTACCACCTATCATGGTTTGGGCAGAATTCGACCAGTACTATCGAGTGTTATATTTGAACGATTTATGGGATGAAGATATTTTGTCTAAGTGTTGGGTAACTCATCTGGTTTTATTTGTATTTTACTGTTGCAACCGTTAAAATGTTCTTAACCCTACCTGGCCTGGGGGGGAGGGGGGGGGCACTTTCCTTCCCCCCCCTGTTGGTTTTTTGCTTGTATCTCCGGAACGACAAAAAATAGAGAGCTGAAACTCCGTGACTTTTTCGATTATCATATTGGGGTCATTTTGAGCCTATTTGCATGACCCCCCGAGCAAAGGATCATGGGTAAATTCAAAATGGCGGCCATGTGGGGGTACCAGAAAAGTGATGTTTTCGCCATATTTCTTCAAAAATTACGCATAAAATAAGCATGTTGATTCAACGCGATTCTATGCATTTTTCTGAAACATATGTCTTAGCATCACCAAAAAACATCCCCTGATTTGTCCCCCCTCCCTCCCTTCCCACATTAACCCTTCCAGGCCTGGGGGAGGGGGTGCCAAAATGCCCTTCTACCAAACTTTCTGCAATATCTCTGAAACGCCAAAAAATGGACAGCTGAAACATTCGTGACGTTATAGGGTGTCGTATTGGGGTCATTTTGAGCCTATTTGCATAACCCCACGAGCAGAGGATCATGGGAAAATTCAAAATGGCGGCCATGTGGGGTACCAGAAAAAGTCATATTTCTTCAAAAAATTAGCTTTTTTCTACGGAAAAAGGGGTAAAACTTATTTTATTTCATATTAGATCATTATTTACTAATTTATCATGCAGTTTTTGCGAAGAAAAAACAAAAATAAAAAAATCGACGATTTTGACCGAAAAATCGTCCAAAATTGCTCTTTTTGAAAATGACGTCACAGTGACGTCATCATGGCGGCCATCTTGGATTTTTTTACATTTTCTGGTAGAACTTGACCCAAAGATATAGTGTGGTAAGTTTCAGCCCTCTAGCCTTAGCGATAGCGAAAATATATAGGGGGGGGGGCACTTTCCGCCCCCCAGGCTGCGATACACCCCAAATCGCCCAGGCCAGATAGGGTTAATGTAGAAGACTGTAAATGTTGGCAAGATTTGTAAGAGTGTAGCACGTTCAAATTCGATGTGTTTCAGGGGGGATAACAAACCACTTTAAGCCAGTCTGATCTGATTGACCTCCCCTAGATCGTCAATGTGAATGTGATTGGATATTGCTATATCATTTACCTGATTGAGATGTTATATCAAACTGTTTTTCTTCAACCTGGGTGATTGTTAGGAAAGGTAAACTGAGTATGAATGTGATTAACAGATGCTGTGTTTTAGGGTGGTAATTGTTGAAACCTGGATAATTCAGATGTCGTCATTATATGCCGTGCCGATTTTTGGTTTGCATTGTGACGTCATTGCATTGTTCTGGAACTTCGAACGTTGTAGGTTCGTTTGTGCAGTTGGTGGAAAATATAAACCTTTTCATCTGTATTTTCAGACATCTGTTGTTGGCTCATTATTTATTGGATCAGAGCATGCAAGATGTAGCCGCCTCCACACTAGCAAACCCAACGCTCAACAAACTGGCGTGAGTTATTCAGTATAGTACCAGTAATTCCAGACAAGCAAATTCGCGGCACCCGAATTCGTGAGGCAAGTTGCGATCTGTCTATCTAGGCTTATTACAGTGTATTCGTACTTGAATTACCATAGTTGTTATGCCAAATAGGGTCTGTTGAACCAACTATAGCCTTCGGTATTCATGCAAGCAACAGCAATGGACGATCATATTTTACCTTACACAGAATCTATTTTTTTAGAACTTGGCGCAGAGATGTGATAAGATCTCGTTTATATCAAATTCAAAGCGATTGCATACCACAGATTAGCTATAACTTTCACCCAAACTTCAGGATGAGCGTAACTGTTCCAACGTTTGACGCCTTCCAGATTCTAAAAATGCTCGGTCTACCTGCTATCCCAAACCAGCTGAACTCTTCTACAGCATGAGAAAAGAAACGCCATTCAAGTGATTTTTACCTTGGGCGAGCTGATTGTATTTCAGGGAGATGCCGCCGTCAGCAACAAAAAACAAGTCAGCATCGACTATATAGCACAGATCTCAGGGCTAATGGGATGTAAAACTCTGAATGTCAAAGACGACGTCAACGAAACCAGTGTTAGTTAATTTACGATCATCTCACTGTAATTTGTCGGACAACCACAAACCATTATTTCAACTACAGTGACGACCTTTGTTCCAAAAGTTTATACGTTCGCGCACACATATCCACAATCAGCTGTTCTTCGACGCAAACAACTGTTGCCTCGAATCGGCACAACGCAACATCAACCACACAAACTGAGAGGATGCTACCTTCTCAAATTCTATCGTTGCGTTATGTGGATGGTCAAGAACAGTATCTCTAAAATGGAAACCAGGTTATTCGTGGGTGTATCGAAAGGACTTCGCTCAGTTCCTTGAATTTGTACTTGCCAATGAGGACGATCCACCTCCTTTATATCCAAGATCGCGTTAAGGATTTTTTGGGGTTATCTCCCTTTTCTAGTTTAAGAGATAGGGATTTCCTTTAAAAGTCTTCTAGCCGAGAATTTTGCACAACAACAAGTAGTATATAAAAGACCGATTCTGTCATATTTAAGGGCAGGTAACTCTGTTTGAACAATTTTTCCGAAGATAGCCGCCAGAGGGCGCCACCAGACTTGTGACCAAAAAATACCTCCGAATACAGGAGAGTTCCAATTTTTGCAGGTCAAAAATAGTTCTTTGACCTTTGTATTCCTCGGCGGTGATGCGGTCGCGGAAGAAAGCTTCCGCGGAGAAAAAGTAGTCCCTAGACTGGAAATACGCTGCATGGTCCGATTGGGTCGTATGAGGTATCAAAATGAAGCATTCGTGAAGGGGCATCTGATGGGCTGGGTGTGAGATTGAGATATCGGCATTCTGCGCATGCGCGGTGGCCGAAGGGTATGAAAATAGACGTGTTGGAGCTAGGGGAGCCCCTAATGGTCCAATGGGGTCATATGAGGTATCAATGTGAAGCCTATGTGAGGGGGCATCTGACTGGACTAGTGGCTCGAGCGTTGTCACCATTCTACGCATGCGCGGTGGCCAAAGGGTATGAAAATAGACGCTTTGGGATCTAGGGGAGCCCCTAATGGGCCGATGGAGTTGTATGAGGTATCCATGTGAAGTCTATGTGAAGGGGCATCCAGTCATGGGTGGGTGCATGTAAAATCTTTCCCGAAAAAAAAAAAAACGAAACACGGACTTTATCGAAAAATCCTGGAAAATGCCTATATGGGGTATGGGGGTTCGCCGGGCTTAACGGGGCTTGCCTATCAATAGAGTTATCTCCCCCTAGTTCCAGGCTGGGTGTATGTAAAATTTTTCCTGAAAAAATACGGAACACGGACTTTATCCTAAATTACGGGAAAATGCCTATATGGAGTATGGGGGGTATAGGACCATCCTTGCGGTATGGTTGTTTGGATTTGTTTTCTTAGTCTCGTCAAGACAAACATGATAGGAAGTGTCGCGAAGCGAATCGTTGAAATTTTTGAAAAAAGTTCAGGGAGACCCATATAGTCCCATACTGGGGGTATAGTACCAATGTTTGTACCACTGGGAAGCCTACTTCTATACATTTGCGGTATGGTTGTTTGGATTTGTTTTCTTAGTCTCGTCAAGACAAACATGATAGGAAGTGTCCCGGCACGAAACGGTGAATTTTTTGGAAAAAGTCACCGAGGTCTGTCTATAGGCCTATAGGCTGGCTATATGGGGGGTATAGGATCAATGTTTGTCCCACTGGGAAACCTACTTCTATACATTTGCGGTATGGTTGTTTGGATTTGTTTTCTTAGTCTCGTCATTTAGAACACGATAGAAAGTGTCCCGGCACGAAACGGTGAAATTTTTGAAAAAAGTTCGAGGCCTGTCTATAGCCCATATAGACCCATATAGTTCCATACTGGGGGTATAGGACCAATGTTTGTCCCACTGGGAAACCTACTTCTATACATTTGCGGTATGGTTGTTTGGATTTGTTTTCTTAGTCTCGTCAAGACAAACATGATAGGAAGTGTACCGGCACGAAACGGTGAAATTTTTGAAAAAAGTCACCGAGGCCTGTGTAGGCCCATAGGCCTATACTGCATGGCTATGGGAGTATAGGCCCATACGTGGTGGACGTTTTGGGGTCTAGGTGAACCCCTAATGATTCTATGATGTCGTATGAGGTCTTATTTTGAAGCTGTCGTGGAGGAGCATCCGCCTAGACTAATAGTTCGTCCGTTTTCAATATTCTGCGCATGCGCAGTCTGGCCGTAGTATAGAAAGCAGGCATTTTGGGGGGTATGTGGGTGTGTGTCTGGGGTAGAGATGCACCGCTATGGGTCCGAATGGGTCGTGGAAGGTGTCAAAGTGAAGCTTGTGTCGGGTAAAGTCAGAATGGCGTGGTTTGAAATGCAAGTCGCGTCAATCTGCGCATGCGCAGTTGGTTGTAGTAAGTATAGTGGACATTTTGGGGCAGTGAAGGAAGGTATTTGGTGTAGAGAGGGACCATCCTTGGTCCGAATGCGTCGTGTGAGGTGTCATTTTGTAGCTCTTGGGGTGTAGACCCCGATTTGAGGGATGTTCACGTCATCTGTGACGTCATTGGTGACGTCATCAGTACGAGTAGTAGTCAAAGTGGACATTTTGGGGCAGTGAAAGAAAGGTATTTGGTGTAGAGAGGGACCATCCTTGGTCCGAATGCGTCGTATGAGGTATCATATTGTAGCAACGCCCGCCAACGCCAAGCTTAACGCTTCAACGCCCTGGTGAAATAGCTCAGAAGTTCTGATTTTCTAGATATTTTATGGAATTGTCACTAATTCTTCGAAATGCAGTGACGCCCGTCAACGCTTGTAGTTACGTCTTAACGCTCTAACATAACGCCTTGACGCCATGATATAGACCGGAGAGAGAACAGCAACAACAACAAGGATGACACTTGAGAGAACAACAACAACAACAAGTTTTTTTTTCATATAGTTTATTTTTCCCAATGTTACATCATACCCACGCTGGGGGAGCTGCGTTGGGTATGTTTACAACTCAAAAAGACTCTTGCCCAATCAGAGGCCACCATTTGCATCTGTCCTATTCGTTCCTGTCCGTTAGATTCTTGTCCAATCAGAAGTCTCCATTTCAGAAAGTTCCATCTTCGGCCATGTTCGCTCTGAACCGTTTATTCTAATCATCGTCGGACAGGCCTGGATATTCTTCGAGCAGCATGTCCTGACACAGTTGTTTGCGCATTCTGATCGCATTTTCCAGGGCCTCGGTGGGTGGTAGCCCCATAGCCTCTTCCAAGTGACGCTTGGTCTTCATGATGGACCTGTGCGTGGGGTCGCCTTTCATTTCAAGCGGTAGTAAGCTATACTGTTCATAGATTGCCATGGCTGTTTTCCTGATGCGGGGGCGCATTTGGGTGTACGTCTGTTGTAAATTATCCTCTCCGGCGTCCTGGATCGCTGCAGTCACAATACGATCCCAGAAGGTAGGTTCTGCTTCACTTTCCACGGACGTAGGCTGACTATCTGAGATCAAGCTCTCCGTATCACTAGATAGACTCTCAGCAATCTCTGTTTCGGTATCAGTCGATACACTCTCAGCAGTCTCTGTATCAGCATCCGCCTCAACGGATTCCTCGGAGTCTTCAATCCCATGTATATTTTTGTGGTGTCGCATCATATCGTAATGTCTGGTGAACGTGCGTTCGCACTCAGAGCAAGTATAAGCCATGTTGACGGTTGAACTTCGACTGTGCGTGTTTTTGGAAATACGCTCGCTTTTATAGACAGTAACGCCCATCAACGCTTACCTTAACGCTTCAACGCCCTGGTGAATTAGCACAGAAGCTCTGATTTCCATGGAATTGACACCAACTCATCGAAATGCAGTGACGCCCGTCAACGCCCGCCGTTACGCCTTAACGCCCGTCTCAACGCCTTATCACACTTTCTTAATGCTTTAACGTCGTTTAGTGATGCGTTCGAACAAACGTTTCTTTTGTGCTATTGCTCTGACATACGCCGCTTTCCAGTTCATGCCCGAGGTTTTCAACATCGACGCTGTTCTTTCAATTTCCATATGGACTGGGTCCTTATCCAACAATTTCATATGGGTCAGTAAGTCGGCATACCGCTGACGTAAAGCCCGTCGTAGACTGGGTGTCAATAAGTTATGGGCTAAAATTGCGGCTTCCTCTTTCGAATACCCTTTGCGTTGAAACTTGTTTTCTGTGACCTCCAACAGCTCGCCCATCTCGGCGTCCATACTTTCTTTGAACAGATCCTTCCATATCCCCGAGTTCACATTATGTTCTTCAACCTCGGGTTGGTCCTTCACGGTTGGGTGATATTTCGGGACTGGTGGTATGAAGAAGGCCCGCTGTACGCCAGATGTGGACTCGGTGGATGGTGCAGGGGATGTGGTGATCCTTCGCCGGGTAGCAGGTGGGTCGTCAGCCGGCGATCTTCGGGGGTATGGGCTTTTAAATCTACGAACAGGTAGCCGTACGGACGACTTGTCGCTTCTTGAAACGCCTGCATGAAATGGTCGATGTTCTGAGGATAAATTCGACTACCAAACACAAGAATTTGTGCTCTGTTGATGGGGTTGGAGAACAACACAATGTATTGGCAGTTCAAGGCAATATCTCTGGACGCCTTCCCTTGAGGAAAGAGATTCTTGGTCAAATAGATGACGGACAGATTGCGATGATGGGACCCTTTGGTGAATAGGTCGGCGATTTTCGAATTGTCCTTGGCCGCACTCATCAGATCATCTAGCACTATCACGTTGGTCTGCTCGGCGTCAAAGTAATACGGTTCGTCTATGTCATGAGGAATCCCTGGGACGAAACTCACATTCTGTAATCGCGTAGTTTCGTAGGCGGGCTGCCATTGGCTATAACACCAAACAACACGTGTCGGAGCTGGGGTTGCCACACCTTCCTCTAAGAACTTCATTACCCAGGACGTCTTTCCACATGCCGTAGGGCCGCTCACCGTCATCGTATAGGGATGCTCTACTGCACTTGTTGGACCTATAGCGGGACTCGGCGGTGTCTCTTGGTTTTGTTTGCCTTGAATGTGCCTGAGCATACTATCGCGACGAGAGAACATTCTCTGACAGAACGTGCACGTACACGACATGTTGATCTGTCGACCAATACACAAGGACTGATGAGGGACACATGTTCATTCTTATATGTACAGACACCACCACCACCACCACCACCACCACACACTACCACACACACACACACACACACACACCACCACCACCACCACCACCACCGCCACCACCGGGCGTTGACGGGCGTCAACGCCCGGTGGTGGTGGCGGGAACCTCCGTGTGGCAGAGCTCTTGGAGCTCAAAGCCTGTGGAGCTCAGATCTCGGAAGTGACATTTGCATACGACCTCTGTGAGGTCACTTCCGCTTTCGTTCACGTGACCGGAACTGACCTCTGACCCCGGCGCGCGCGGTGTAATGGTTTCCACCGCGGTGGAAACCTTTGCGCGCCGGGGTCAAAGGTCAGTTCCGGTCACGTGAACGGAAGCGGAGGTGACCTCACAGAGGTCGTATGCAAATGTCACTTCCGAGATCTGAGCTCCACAGGCTTTGAGCTCCAAGAGCTCCGATCCAAGAGCTCTGCCACACGGGAGTTCCCACCACCACCACCGGGCGTTGACGCCCGTCAACGCCCGGTGGTGGCGGTGGTGGTGGTGGTGGTGGTGTGTGTTTGTGGTAGTGTGTGGTGGTGGTGGTGTTGGTGGTGGTGTCTGTACATATAAGAATGAACATGTGTCCCTCATCAGTCTTATGTATTGGTCGACAGATCAACATGTCGTGTACGTGTACGTTCTGTCAGAGAACCTTCTCTCGTCGCGATAGTATGCTCAGGCACATTCAAGGCAAACACAACCAAGAGACACCGCCGAGTCCCGCTATAGGTCCAACAAGTGCAGTAGAGCATCCCTATACGATGACGGTGAGCGGCCCTACGGCATGTAGAAAGACGTCCTGGGTAATGAAGCTCTAAGAGGAAGGTGTGGCAACCCCAGCTCCGACACGTGTTGTTTGGTGTTATAGCCAATGGCAGTCCGCCTACGAAACTACGCGATTACAGAATGTGAGTTTCGTCCCAGGGATTCCTCATGACATAGACGAATTACTTTGACCCCGAGCAGATCAACGTGGTAGCGCTAGATGATCTGATGAGTGCGGCCAAGGACAATTCGAAAATCGCCGACCAATTCACCAAAGGGTCCCATCATCACAATCTGTCCGTCATCTATTTGACCCAGAATCTCTTTCCTCAAGGGAAGGCGTCCAGAGATATTGCCTTGAAGTGCTAATACTTTGTGTTGCTCTCCAACCCCATCGACAGAGCACAAATTCGTGTGTTTGGTAGTCGAATTTATCCTCAGAACATCGACCATTTCATGCAGGCGTTTCAAGAAGCTACAAGTCGTCCGTACGGCTACCTGTTCGTAGATTTAAGAGCCCATACCCCCGAAGATCGCCGGCTGACGACCCACCTGCTACCCGGCGAGGGATCACGACAGCCCCTACACCATCCACCGAGTCCACATTTGGTGAAGCAGTAACCCACCCCCGTACAGCGGGCCTTCTTCATACCACCAGTCCCGGAATATCACCCAACCGTGAAGGACCAACCCGAGGTTGAAGAACATAATGTGAACTCGAGGCTATGGAAGGATTTGTTCAAAGAGAGTATGGACGCCGAGATGGGCGAGATGTTGGAGGTCACAGAAAAGGAGTTTCAACGCAAAGGGTATTCGAAAGAGGAAGCCGCAATTTTAGCCCATAGCAGACTGGCACCAAGTCTACGACGGGCTTTACATCCGCGGTATGCCGACTTACTGACCCATATGAAATTGTTGGATAAGGACCCAGTCCATATGGAAATTGAAAGAACAGCGTCGATGTTGAAAACCTCGGGCATGAACTGGAATGCGGCGTATGTCAGAGCAATAGCACAAAAGAAACATTTGTTCGAACGCATCATTAAACGACGTTAACCCTATCTGCCCTGGGCTGTTTGGGACCTGTCCAGGCCTGGGGGGGCCGAAATGGCCCCCCTAATTATTTTTCTTACCCCTTGAGCTAGGGGGCTGAAACTTATAACACTATAACCTTGGGTCAAGCTCTTCCAGAAAATGTGAAAAATCCAAGATGACCGCTTTGATGACGTCACAGTGACGCCATTTTGAAAAACGGCATTTTTTGGTCAGATTTTCCGAATTTTTTATTTTTGCAATTTCTCCACAAAAACTGCAAGAAATATTAGCAAATATTAATGTGATACGAAATAAAATAGTTTTTGTCCACTTTTCATTGCGGAAAAGCAGAAATTTTGAAGAAATATGACAAAAAATCACTTTTCTGGTACACCACGTGGCCGCCATCTTGAATTTACCCATGATCCTCTGCTCGGGGGGTTATGAAAATAGACTCAAAATGACCCCAATAAGACAAATGATAAAGTCACAGAGTTTCAACTCTCCATTTTTCGCCGTCCCGGAGATGGTGCAGAAAGTTTGGTAGGGGGGGGGGCCATAATGGCCCCCCCAGGCCAGGTAGGGTTAAAGCATTCAGAAAGTGTGATAAGGCGTTGAGACGGGCGTTAAGGCGTAACGGCGGGCGTTGACATTTCGATGAATTGGTGTCAATTCCATGGAAATCAGAGCTTCTGAGCTAATTCACGTGCGTTGAAGCGTTAAGATAAGCGTTGATGGGCGTTACTATTTATAAAAGCGAGCGTATTTCCAAAAACACGCACAGTCGACGTTCAACCGGCAACATGGCTTATACTTGCTCTAAGTGCGAACGCACGTTCACCAGACATTACGATATGATGCGACACCAGAAAAATATACATGGGATTGAAGACTCCGAGGAGTCCGTTGAGGCGGATGCTGATACAGAGACTGCTGAGAGTGTATCGACTGATACCGAAACAGAGATGCTGAGAGTCTATCTAGTGATACGGAGAGCTTGACCTCAGATAGTCAGCCTACGTCCGTGGAAAGTGAAGCAGAACCTACCTTCTGGGATCGTATTGTGACAGCAGCTATCAATACGTACGCTGCAGCGATCGAGGACGCCGGAGAGGATAATTTACAACAGACGTACACCCAAATGTGCCCCCGCATCAGGAAAACAGCCATGGCGATCTATGAACAGTATACCTTACTACCGCTTGAAATGAAAGGCGACCCCGCGCACAGGTCCATCATGAAGACCAAGCGTCACTTGGAAGAGGCTATGGGGCTACCACCCACCGAGGCCCTGGAAAATGCGATCAGAATGCGCAAACAACTGTTTCAGCACATGCTGCCCGAAGAATATCCAGGCCTGTCCGACGATGATTAGAATAAACGGTTCAGAGCGAACATGGCCGAAGATGGAACTTTCTGAAATGGAGATTTCTGATTGGACAAGAATCTAACGGACAGGAACGAATAGGACAGATGCAAATGGTGGCGTCTGATTGGGCAAGAGTCTTTTTGAGTTGTAAACATACCCAACGCGGCTCCCCCAGCGTGGGTATGATGTAACATTGGGGAAAATACACTATATGAAAAAAAGACTTGTTGTTGTTGTTGTTCTCTCAAGTGTCATCCTTGTTGTTGTTGTTGTTCTCTCTCCGGTCTATATCATGGCGTCAGGGCGTTATGTTAGAGCGTTAAGACGTAACTACAAGCGTTGACGGGCGTCACTGCATTTCGAAGAATTAGTGACAATTCCATGGAGTATCTAGAAAATCAGAACTTCTGAGCTATTTCACCAGGGCGTTGAAGCGTTAAGCTTGGCGTTGGCGGGCGTTGCTACAATATGACACCTCATACGACGCATTCGGACCAAGGATGGTCCCTCTCTACACCAAATACCTTCCTTTCACTGCCCCAAAATGTCCTCTTTGGCTACTACTCGTACTGATGACGTCACCAATGACGTCACAGATGACGTGAACATCCATCAAATCGGGGTCTACACCCCAAGAGCTACAATATGACACCTCACACGACGCATTCGGACCAAGGATGGTCCCTCTCTACACCAAATACCTTCCTTCACTCCCACAAAATGTCCACTTTACTTACTACAACCAACTGCGCATGCGCAGATTGACGCGACTTGCATTTAAAATCATGCCATTCTGACTCTACCCCACACAAGCTTCACTTTGACACCTTCCACGACCCATTCGGACCCATAGCGGTGCATCTCTACCCCAAACACACACCCACATACCCCCCAAAATACCTGCTTTCTATACTACGAGCCGGACAGCGCATGCGCAGAATATTGAAAACGGACGAACTATTAGTCCAGTCGGATGCTCCTCCACGACAGCTTCAAAATAAGACCTCATACGACATCATAGAATCATTAGGGGCTCACCTAGACCCCAAAACGTCCACCCCGTATGGGCCTATACTCCCATAGCCATGCAGTATAGGCCTATGGGCCTACCCAGGCCTCGGTGACTTTTTTCAAAAATTTCACCGTTTCGTGCCGGTACACTTCCTATCATGTTTGTCTTGACGAGACTAAGAAAACAAATCCAAACAACCATACCGCAAATGTATAGAAGTAGGTTTCCCAGTGTGAGAAACATTGGTCCTATACCCCCAGTATGGCACTATATGGGTCTATATGGGCTATAGACAGACCTCGAACTTTTTTCAAAAATTTCACCGTTTCGTGCCGGGACACTTTCTATCGTGTTCTAAATGACGAAACTAAGAAAACAAATCCAAACAACCATACCGCAAATGTATAGAAGTAGATTTCCCAGTGGGACAAACATTGGTCCTATACCCCCCATGTAGCCAGCCTATAGGCCTATAGACAGACCTCGGTGACTTTTTCCAAAAAATTCACCGTTTCGTGCCGGGACACTTCCTATCATGTTTGTCTTGACGAGATTAAGAAAACAAATCCAAACAACCATACCGCAAATGTATAGAAGTAGGTTTCCCAGTGGGACAAACATTGGTCCTATACCCCAAGTATGGGACTATATGGGTCTCCTTGAACTTTTTTCAAAAATTTCAACGATTCGCTTCGCGACACTTCCTATCATGTTTGTCTTGACGAGACTAAGAAAACAAATCCAAACAACCATACCGCAAATGTATAGAAGTAGGTTTCCCAGGATGGTCCTATACCCCCATACTCCATATAGGCATTTTCCCGTAATTTAGGATAAGGTCCGTGTTCCGTATTTTTTCAGGAAAATTTTTACATACACCCACCCTGGAACTAGGGGGAGATAACTCTATTGATAGGCAAGCCCCGTTAAGCCCGGCGACCTCCATACCCCATATAGGCATTTTCCAGAATTTTTCGATAAAGTCCGTGTTCCGTTTTTTTTTTCGGGTAAAATTTTACATGCACCCACCCATGACTGGATGTCCCTTCACATAGGCTTCACATGGATACCTCATACAACTCCATCGGCCCATTAGGGGCTCCCCTAGATCCCAAAACGTCTATTTCCATACCCTTTGGCCACCGCGCATGCGTAGAATGGTGACAACGCTCGAGCCACTAGTCCAGTCAGATGCCCCCTCACATAGGCTTCACATTGATACCTCATATGACCCCATTGGACCATTAGGGGCTCCCCTAGCTCCAAAACGTCTATTTTCATACCCTTCGGTCACCGCGCATGCGCAGAATGCCGATATCTCAATCTCACACCCAGCCCATCAGATGCCCCTTCACGAATGCTTCACTTTGATACCTCATACGACCCAATCGGACCATGCAGCGTATTTCCAGTCTAGGGACTACTTTTTCTCCGCGGAAGCTTTCTTCCGCGGCCGCATCACCGCCAGACCGCATCACCGCGGAGGAATACAAAGGTCAAAGAACTATTTTTGACCTGCAAAAATTGGAACTCTCCTGTATTCGGAGGTATTTTTTGGTCACAAGTCTGGTGGCGCCCTCTGGCGGCTATCTTCGGAAAAATTGTTCAAACAGAGTTATCTGCCCTTAAATACGACAGAATCGGTCTTTTATATACTACTGCAACATCCACCCAATTTGATAAATTTTGACAGACATTGTGATTATCTGCAAACAGTCAGAATATAAGAAAAAGTTAAATACTATTTATATGAATAACGTTGTCTGTAGCTAAAAAAATGCACACCAAACCTATAGTTTGTTTCTTTGTCTTTCCTCATATTACACAATTATGTATGCAACAACTCACATTATTAAAAAGTTAATTACTTTGATTTACCACCAGCGGAAAACCTTAAGTGACAATCAGCCGTTAGTCTAAGTGATGTTCACATAGGTTTGTTTAATTTTAATTCAAATGTATTCTGTATTTTTCTCAATTCCCGTCTTGACGCTAATGTAGCCTAAAATATATACGGTCGGTAAGAGAAGCTCAGTCAGATAAAATAAGGAGTACTCTGATCATATAGTTTCGAAAATGAAATCGGTGAAGCGAGGGGGGTATTTTAAAGATATCATTTGCGTATGAAAATATTTGCGTTTAATAGTCTGTTAATCTTTATACGACATGTACAAATTTCATCCTTCTGAATGGTAGTTTAGTCGTGTGAATTGTCATTAGAACGTCCGACATGCCAAAGCTGACGTTTACCACCACGACACCTCAAGGCATGATCATGCTTGTGTTGTGTTAGTTCAAGAGCCCTTAGCCGAACGCTGACCGACAGCATCGCTGGATCGCAAAGCAGTCGAGTTTGGTCTCGACTTGATATCCTGTTTTGTTGTTTTATATTCATTTGATTATCGTTATATCTCCATTGTTGTATTGCTTAAAGACATGAATTCGAATTGGTTGTTTCCCACATTAACCCTATCTGGCCTGGGGCGTTTGGGACCTGTCCAAGACTCGGGGGGGGTGCGAAATGCCCCCACCCCACCCTAATTATTGTTCTTACCCCTTGAGCTAGTGGATTTTTCGATTTTTGTATTCATGTAATTTCCCTCCAAACACAGCATGATAAATTAGTACATATTAGTACATATGTGATGCGAAATAAAATAGTTTCTTTTCATAGCGAAAAAGCAGAAATTACGAAAACATTACTTTTCTGGTTCTCCACGTGGCCGCCATCTTGAAGTTACCCATGATCCTCTGCTTGGGGGTTATGTCAATAGGCTCAAAATGACCCCAATATGACAAACTATAAAGTCACGGAGTGTCATCTCTTAAAATGTCGTTCCAAAGATAGCACAGAAAGTTTGATCCTTGGACAATGATGTCTTGCCAGCGACATTGGTTCACAGCACGTGGGCCACCGTGAGCTTCGTGTTGTTCTCATGATTTCTCTCCTATTTTTATAACATGGAATGGGTTTTCCAACTATTGACAACTGGTGTAAATATGATAGTATGGATAAAATATTCTCACCGTTCTGAGAAAGGACCAACGAGTTTACATTTATGATAACCCTGGCAACCTCAGGTCGAAAATATATTAGTTATCTTCGATTAAAAATATATTCTGGGTTAAAGACATAAGGCAGCGCTCAAAAATGACGAACCGCATCTCAAGCTGCCAGCCTGGTGTCGGTGCACCGCCTTCTGCCATCAAGCGAGACAGCACTGTCCAGGGATTAACTTGAACTATAGTGGAAATTGCCCATTTCAAGCAAGCAGAAACTCGGCACCAATATTCTGTGGTACGAATTAAGTTGGGACCTCTCCAACTGGATTTACTATTGTATACGTGTACCTGTATTCCCATAGTTATTATGCGACATATAATTTGCAGAACTACATGTAAGTACAGTCTTCGTTATTCATTCAAGAAAATAATCACTGAGCGATCGTGCTTTAACTTACACGGAAAACTATTTGTAAAACAGAACCCAGCTGGCGCTAATTTCTTCATGCATCTCTTTAGTGCTCGAAGTTGTCTCCCTTGTGTACTGGTTTAGGCCTGAGATTGTTTTCATTGTTAACTGTTAATAATAAGCGTAATTAATAAATATTACTATTCCATGTGTCCGCTCACGACTTGCATGCTTATTTATAGTGGACGAATACAATTATATCCGCAGCGTCTTAGTTGCAAAAAAGGGCGACAACTCTTCATTTTGATACTCTCAGGCGGGCATTTATTGTCGAACTGAGGTAATATCCGCAGCAAAAACAAATATCTTTGATGTTATCAAGTCAGGAGGTTTGGATTATGAAACCCTGTAAGCCCTTGGCCATGTGGGTATTATAATGGTTGATGTAAACCATGGCTCATTACAAGCAATAAATGCTCAGTGGTTAGTCCAGGGCTTACAGAAAGAAAAAGACAAGAACTCTGATAGTCACCATAGATGTAGTAAGGTAAATACAGACTTTTATTTGACATTACAGAGCAAAGCATTTATAACAGGGTATAGCGTAATACAATACTTTTTTTTGCTTATTTTCAATAGGTTATATACATATACTTGACTCAATAGACTCAATGTGTCACTATCATTTCGACATTTTTTATCTTCTTTTTCTTTTCTCTTTTTTTTTCTTTATGTTGTACTATAACAATAACCATTTTGTTTCGTTTTTCTCGTTTTCTGTCCCATTGTTTTGTCATTTCATCGTTACAAAATCGTGTTCTTCTCTTTTTAATTCTGCATGGAATACACTAATACAAAACGGAATAATATTTTAATATTGACACACAAAAAACGCGACAGGGTGTAATTAATAATTTACAACTGCAATAGAGGTATTTGTTGTGTACTACATGTAATTAACCGCTGACGAGGTATGAAGGACGTCCCAGTGGCAAATTAGTACATGCATGTAACAGACCCGACACAAAGGTCTTAAATCCAATTCTAACCAGAAAAAATATTGGAGTGGAAGAATAAATCTGTGTATAGCAACGGTTTCCGTCTTGGTATGGCTGTTGTGTTTACCTTTTCGCCACAAAGGAAAACACTGTTGCCTACCGTGCACCTGGACAGTCGTTGGAATATTTCCTTTTGCAAGCATCAGTTGTAGGTACAGCATGGAAACGTTTAAAAAGGATTTCCCGGATTTCTAGGGTAGCATTACGAAAAGTGTATACATGTGTCTACCTCCATTCTGAAGTATCGGTAACGAAGAAATCTTTGTAATCAGGCGTAGGAAACAATTCCTCGCGTTGTCCATCTATGGGTTTCCATCCTGGCGCTCGCCCCATCCATTCCTTGCGCTCTTGAAGTATTTCTCGGCTGAGGACAAAGTTCCGTAGACTCGCATCAGTTCTTCCCCGAAGTCGCATGGAGTGCATGGAACTTCGTACGCGGGTGTGGAATACTTGTCGAGCGAAAGGAATGGATGGGGCGAGGGCCAGGTTCCTGGTCCCTGTACACGGAATTGGCCCCGAGCACATGGAAATACATAGATGAACAAGGAACTGAGGTGCGTGCATGGAATTGTTTCCTAGGTCTGGTAATGGGAGTACACAACTGGCATATTTAGGGTGACCTAAATGTCTCGTGCTCACCAAGGCTACATTCCCTTCAGCGTAGCAAATACTGTCGCGGTCTAATATTTTGCCCAAAATATAACATCTGATTTCTCACAAAATGGCCGCGATGATGACGTCACAAAGATGTCATTTTCGAAAAAAAATCCACAATATCAGATATCTTTACTTGGCTTGACATGATTCCATACAACCGAATAGACAAACACATAAATTACAATACGGAAGTTCTATCTAAAGTTTAACTTGTTTCCATCGTGACATTTTGATTACCAAAGCGACATAAATGTATCTATGTCAATGTATGTGTCATACATTTTATTGGAGATGGCAGAACCACTCCCCAATGAGAGACCAAATACACTCGTCGAGGTGGGGGGCGTTTCAACAAACATGGCAAAGAGGGGGGAGAGGTAGCTTTAAATTTTACACTATTTTTCAACCTTTCGTTCTAATCGTTCTTGACAATCACTTTAAGTAGTGCTATAGAATAGAAATAATCTTTTCATAGGCGTGTTCAGTGGCCATTTGACGCACGATTAATGTGGGAAAGTTTCATTTTTTTCAGGAGGTCGGGTTTCGCCCGTGCTATGATGGCCGAGAACGGACATCGCTGTATTGTGACTTCGCGCTTCGCATCGTGGCTTCGCGACTTCGCATCCTGCCTTCGTGTGATTCATAACACAATACAGCGATGTCCCTTCTCGGCCATCATACCGTGCCCTTAAATATAAACATTTCCACGCTAACCGTGCATCAAATACGCATTGAAAACGCATATAAAACAGTATTTCTTAATTCTATAACACTTGTGCCAATAACATCGAGCAACATGTAACCGAGTAGGCCTATATATCTGAAACGATTTAGCACGATTGTGTGAAATCAGCACGCATCAAGCATAGATCTTCATTTGGGAGATTATATTCCACAAGTCGGGAGGGAAAAGGGACGTCTGACTTCATGCAAGTACCAATCGAATAAAACAAAAATAAATTACAAGTTGGAATTTCTTTCTCAAGATTAACTGTTGTTCCCATCGTGAAATTGATTAACAAAACGAAACAAATAGACTTACATGTATGTCCACGTATGTTCCTAACAGCCTGTCTCAGCTGACAGATTCACTTCCCATTTGAGAGGCCACATAAACTAGTACACTGATATTGGCACGATGCCAACAGAGACGGGAGCATCGTACCAATATCAGTCGACAAGTATTTTCAACAAAGGGGAGGGGGGAGGGGGGAGGGGGGGAAGGTTATCAAAGTTTAGCTTAATTTTGTAACCTTTCCTTATAATCTTTGTTGATAATTGTATATTATTTATCGTCGGTTTCAACATTATTTCAGTCATTTCATCGCACGACACTTCAGATCAGTCCACGGGAACCCCACGGGGCCGCTGATAATCAAGTTGAGTAGTGCAATGGAATAGTAATAAGAAATAATGTTTTCATAGGCGTACTCAATGGTTATTTTACGCACGATTCGACTCGATCGCATGCTTGGTCAATGTGCAACAAATGTTCAGATAAAACATTCAGCGCACCTACATTTGTCAGATAGTTTGAACTGCCATTGATATGTTTCGGTAACTTAATGCCATGACGTCAATGTTCATCTCAGGGAACTCTCTTTTTCGCTATAGTAATCTCTCTTTAAATTACCACATCCTTTTCAATTTGAATGCAGAAAAATTAGCTTCCATGAAAATGAGGCCCTTATCTGCCAATAAAATCAAGATGCTATCCATGAAGTCTAGATTGATATCAAGTGCTTGGTTTCAAAGACAACGTTCATTGTGAGTCCCATCTGAACACTTGTCGGGTCATTGAGATGTCGTACTATAGACCCTGCCATCAATCGTCTCATTCCAGTGAGAAGCAATGTGTTGTGTGGGCTAGAGCGTCTGTCGTGTATGATCTATATGGCGGATTCGAGTTCCATCATATTACTATGAGAATTTCTTCATCAATTCTCGGAGACTACCTGATAATATATTTCTCCATTTGAAATGAATATCCAGATATATATGTATATCACATTTTCCGAATAATTAATGAGCTAATACAAGGCCTTTTTGAAGAAAATCGCTCACTGATTCGATGGTACTTTGCACTCAAATTGCCTGACACCAACCGCCTGGTTAAATAGATTTAACACACTAGTCATTTCCTCGTGAAGCGTGTGGGTAACAAATATCTTCTGAATAAGGCAGTGACTGAAAAATACAGTATGCTGTGGGTCCTGCAATGATAGCCCAGCTTATCGATATATGTCTAATTCATTCGTTGCACACGAGTATTGTTAACAGAGGTTAGGTTCCTAAATCCCGAAATAAAATCTTTGTTGGCAATCATATGTAACATGGGGTTGAGAATCAATGGCATATGCGACAAGAGAAAGGCAATGCGGGATGCATTAATTATCAAAGCGAGATTACTCACAGACGCTGCAGACGCATAGATCATGCCCACAATTGATGCTGGTAGATAACAGAGGACATACAGGGCGTAAGAAACGAAAAATATCAATGTTGACCTCATATATTTGTCCTGGACCACTTGCTGATTTTCCTGGACTTGTGGCACACGTGCATTTCCAGTGGGATTGACACGGCGTCGAGACCACATCTTCCTGATGACGGGAGCGTACAGGAAGGCTGTCACAGAGCTTGGTATGAGCATATACACCAGCCCCATGTAAATTTTCACGCCAGGGGTGCTCGTGGATGCGAATGGAGCCATGCATTGTCCGTGTGAGTCAAAGTCCATCTGCCAAATATAAAGTTAGTTATCAATTCGAGGGACAGTTCGTCTGGAAAACTACTTCGCAATCTGACAGATACTCTGTTGTACTGGTAGCTGCACAAAATTGAAGAATTGACAAACCCAATGATGTAAAGGTAGAAATAAACCGTATACATTGTCAGATTGTAAAATAATTATTATTTTAAACGCTAAATGCGCCATATATACATGTACATATGGTGGTAGGGAATAGCCATGGCCTCATCGTCGTTGCTATTTGTCACAAATGCAACGAAACTGGTGATATAATCAAATGAAGCGAATCTGCAACTCGACACGCGATAATGCAGTTCTATAAAATAATAGTTCGATAAATTAGTGTCAACTCCATGGAATATCTAGAAAATCAGAGCTTCAGGTCTAATTCACCAGGGTGTTGAAACGTTAAGCTTGACGTTGGCAGGCGTTGCTACAAGATGACACGTCACACGACGCATTCGGACCACGAATGGTCCCGCTCTACCTCAAACACCTTCTTTCACACATTCAAAATGCCCACTTTGGCTACTACTCCTACTGTTGAGGTCACCAATGACGTCACAGATGACATGAACATCTCTCAAGTCGTTATCTATACCACGAGAGCTTCAAGATGACACCTCATACGATCCATTTGGACCACGGATGGTCCCTCTCTACCCCAAAAACCGTCCTTCACACCTCTAAAATGCCCACTTTTGCTACAACTACTTCTGGTGACGTCACCAATGACGTCACAGATGACGTGGACATCCCTCAAGTAGTAGTCTACACCACAAGAGCTTCGCTCTGTTGCACCACACTGTTCATTTGAACCACGGATGGTCCCTCGATCGCTCAAACACCCCCCCACGCACTCCCAATATGATCACTTTACTTACTACACCCTAACTGCGCATGCGCAGATTGACGCGACTTCCAATAAGAAAAACACGCCAGTCTGACTCTACCTCACGAGAGCTTCACACTCATACCTCACACGGTACATCTGGGCCACGGATGGTCCCTGAATCACTCAACAGACCTCCTTGAACCCCCAAAATGCCTGCTTTCTATAGTACGGCCAGTCTGCGCATGCGCAGAATGATGAAACCGGACGATACATTAGTCCAGTCGGATGCCCTTCCACGGGAGCTTCAAAATAAGACCTCGTATGAGACCCAATTGGACCACTATGGGTCCCCTAGACCCCAAAACACCCACCCCAGCGTTACTTGCCCAATGCGCATGCGCACAGCGACTTTTCCAAAGCTTGGCTTCGAGACCCCTCCCAGCGTGTTCTACGTGGTGAGGCGAGAAAAACAAGATGCCACAACCCATACCGCAAATGTCTATGAGCGAATTTCTCAGTGGGTAAAACATTGTCCACTGAGCCAGTATGGGCCTATCCACCCCATCAGGCTTACCTGAACTTTTCAAAAAAATCACCCCTTGGCTTCGTGTTCTACGTGGTGAGTCGAAGAAAACAAGATGCCACACACCATAATAAAATCCACCCCTATCCCATACATGAATTCCCCGTATAGATTAACATGCAAATATTCGAATCAGGGAAGATCACACGGAATTTGGCCCACAGAGGTTTCGCCTAGTCGAGTTGTCTTCCTTGCCTCCAGATGACAGCACGATCGATGCCAAAAGGGGAATTCCCACAGCAGCGCCGCCATTTTGTGTGTTTATTTTTTGCGGAGATATACTGGACACGACACGCTCGACGCTGTTGTCGCACTGATCCTAGACTCGTTATAGTAACATTGTACAACATCTAAAGGTTATCTTTATTACTTGAAGTCTTACTTCACATGGATTGATGTATTTTTTTCGTGCCAATACGGCTTCACTTCTCTCGCTGTATGGTGGCAAAAACTGGAACTAGGGGGAGATAACTCCGGGCTGTTAGGTGACCGGAAATGACCTTTGGCCTAACGCAACATTGTTAATATCCGGTTGCGTATAAGATGATTTGCACGCGAATTGACACCAGTGGGCGCCACCAGTCTTGTGACGTCACTGCCGGTTCCGGTCACGTGACCGGAAGTGACCTTTGACCCTTGCGCACCATTATTAATGCCCGGTATTGTGCGCGTGCGCAGGGGCCAAAGCTAATTTTCGGTCACGTGACCGGAAGTGACATCACAAAACTGGTGTCGCCCCCTGGTGTCAATCCGCCTGCAAAATCAGCTTATATTACTACTTTAAACTCGACTCTAATATCATCTTTGTTATAGCATTCGGGTATGTGATCAGTACATACATAAACACGATAACGATATGTTTTACAAGATTCTGATTACTTACCACATAACTGAAAAACTATCAATAAAGTGACCTGATTTCAGCATTAATGCTTATCTTCCGGCGTAATTTTGGGGAGAAGATTAAGAGCTGCTCTCTTAACGACTTTGAAATTACACGTAGAACACATATGCCCAATTTTATTTCAATCTAGCAAACCTGGATAAGTGAGAAGCTCAAATTAAACATGCATATCTCATTTATCAATGCAAACTTTGCAAAACATATGAGGCACCAGGTTTAACTGTAGCGATACCTCGTCTAGAACATATATTCTATTTTTCAAAGTACGTTGCGCGGTTTTGCAGGTTATGTCCCCTATGAAGTGCGGCGGAAGCGCCAAAAAATAAAATATATTTTTCTATCGAAAGCATAATTTCGATTCGCATAACAAAGCACACCATGGCATTGTATGGTCAGAATGCTTGCACGGCACTGAGTCTTATTAGTCTTGCATAGCAGGGCGGAGAAGTAGTGGATCCAGACAATTCGAAAATAAAATGTCATTTTTCTTATATTTGGACAAGAGGTAGAGCAAACCTTCCACAATCAAAATGGAGGATAAAATTCAGGGGTCAACAGGCTTAATTTTACGTAATCAAGGAATTTATATGGTGTACTATAATGGTTGAACCCTACTCTAATATCATCTTTACAAGTCCAGCTAAATCCTAGATCCCCGCATAGGGTTTACCTGGACATTTTTGGTGATTCGAATGAGTTCTTGAGTCGATGCCTCTATTATACAATCTCGTACATTGCATCCCCTGCGCTTGTTTTGAATTAGCATGTCGGTATCCCAAGCCTGCTCTTTTTGCTTTGACTTCCGATGTCGATTTTACAAAAGCCCCACCCCCCATCCCAAACTTTCTGCGCTATCTGCGGAACAACAAAAAATAGAGAGCTGAAAGTCCGTGACTTTATAGTTATCATATTGGGGTCATTTTGAACCTATTTGCATAACCCCCAGTGCAGAGGATCATGAGAAAATTCAAGATGGCGGCTAAGTGGGGTACCAGAACAGTGATGTGTTTATCATATTTCTTCAAAATTTCTGCTTTTCCGCGATGAACAGTGGGCAAAACCTATTTTAATTTACATCGCATAAATATTTACTAATTTATCGTGCAGTTTTGCGGAGAAATTGCATAAATAAAAAATTCGGCAAATTTGACCGAAAAATCGACCAAAAATGCCGTTTTTGAAAATGACGTCACTGTGACGTCATCAAAGCGGCCATCTTGGATTTTTTTAATACATTTTATGGTAGAGCTTGACCCAAGGGTATAGTGTGGTAAGTTTCAGCGCCCTAGCTCAAGGGATAAGAAAAATAATTAGGGAAGGGGGCCATTTCGCTCCCCCCCCCCCCCACACCCCCAGGCCACAACAGGTCCCAAAAAGCCCAGGCCAGATAGGGTTAAAACGTTACTTACTGTATAGTATGTCTGACTGGTTGATTGTCTTTTTGTTGTTTCTGTAAATCTTATATATACACATGGAACCTGTTGTAAACCAGCATTCTTGACGATGACATGAATAAATATATATGGAAATATTGACCGACAAAATGCTTTTCTCTAATGTTTTCGGAGTCATCTTCCTCCTGTATTAAGCCAATTTGGTGATTACAAGCGTCTGGTCCGTCATTCATTATTCAGTCGTCCATTAAAGAATCTCCGCGTATATACGCTAAAGATCTTTTTCATATTCCATATAATAGCATTAGCACAAAAAAATATATTAGTATACATTTACAGAGTTTTCTGCCAGAGAGAAGCGGTCAACAGTTTTCAATGATGCAGGCAAGAAATATCAAATCCGTATCGCTGATCAGTATTCTTAATTTATATGATATTCGTTCTAAAGTCGTTATCTAGAAGTTGATGTATCTCAGTCACGCTTTGATTATGGCTGTTCATGTGAACACCATGAGGATCTTGAAGTACATGGGTTCATGAACGAGCATTGTTTTCACTGTCGTCTTAGTGAGGCAAACTTTGTTCGCAAAACATGACATATCTCTCAGCCTCTCCTCGGTAGGACTGTAACGACAGCATCGCAGCACGGTTTTAATATCTGCCGTGATTAGCCATAAGTTTAGGGTTGAGCTCATCAGGTCGCCCCCAAATATACCGTTGTTACCCACCTGATGGTTAAAATTAACGAGAAAATTAATGTACTTTTCTTTAATATCATATCGATTCGTTCTTCTGGTGAGATTATTTTGCTGAATTATATTTGCTGAGGTGCAACTTTAACCTACACAATTTAAAGCCCATCTCACACTACGAACATTTTGTATTAGAACAGAACAGTTTGTTTGTGTTTTTGTTCGTGGTAACCTCACACTGCGAACATTTTCTCTTGACCGCCAGTCGCCACGATCAAGCAGCGAGGCTGCCGGTCATGTGATGAGAGTCATTTTTTTGTGTTCTGTGAGAGCGGTTTCGTCACATGACCGACAGCTACCAGTTGATTGGATAACTGTTGGTAAATGTTCGGAAACATATTCGCGATCACCACACATTGACGACAAAAACTGTTTTGAGGACGAAAACATGTTCCGAAAATCAACATGTTGGATTTCACGAACTTGTTTCTGGAACAGAATGTTCGTGTTTCTGGGCACCTCACACTGCAGACAAAACATTTTCTGAACAGTTTTTTTTGTTCTAATACAACAAAATGTTCGTAGTGTGAGTTGGGCTTTAGGTGCAATATTTTCGCCTGATTGAGTGGAGACTTTCAAACTGTCAACTCATACCTGTCCTACACAAACACCACGGATGTCTTCAATATGATATCCCCTAATCTGTTTATCGCTTTAACTCAATTCCTTTATTTCCCCCGATTGAATAAGTAAAACAGTTTATTTCTGGAAAACTATTTCCCATGGTGGGTGGGGGTGAAATCTAGCGCGGTTATTCTGAAGTAGGTAAAGAAAACAATGTTGCCCTTATTGCTAAGATACCAATGTTCAGAATGTGACCATCGCATCTTATCTAATTTCATTGGGAGCACTCCACAGAAAAAGATATTAGTAAAATTTAAAGGAAAAGCTGAGGTACCGATATTTGTTGTTCTTGTTCAATTCGGCAGAGCTAACAATTTATTAGGAAAATATCAATTTGAAGATTGGGGCTTAATTAAGGGAAAAAAACAGTATTTAATTTTGAACAACTTCATTCCTATCAATCTCAAAAGTAATATATTCTCATATTTGAAATCTCAATAAATAACCTTTCCCGAAAATATAGTATTGGATGTTGATCATCTTCATAGCTCTATCAGAAATGCAAGAACAAAACTCAAGATGGCCGCTTTGATGACGTCACAGTCAGGTCATTTAAAAAAAATACATTTTTTGTCGATTTTTCTGTCAGGTTTTTTTATTTTGTTGTGTATTCTTCGCAAAAACTGCATGATATATTAGTAAATACTAATCTGATGTGAAATAAAATAGTTTTTGAACAATTTTCCTGGCAAAAAACATGAATCTTGTAGAAAAATGACGAAAATATCAATTTTGTGGTACCCCATATGGCCGTCATTTGCATTTACCCATGATTCTCTGCTCGGAAGATTATGCAAAGAGGCTCAAGATGACCCCAGTATGATAAACGACGAAGTGATGGGGTGTCAGCTCTCATTTCTTGTCGTTCCGGCGATAGGCTAGAATGATTGGTAGGGTTGGTATACATGGTGTATCATTGAGACAAATTGCTGTCTTTTCTGGCAAGATTTTAGCAACAACAAAATTTCGATCTCGATCTTGCATACATCACAGCATACATTTTGACAAGTTTGCTGTCAACGTAGTACATTTCCATTTTGAAACCTATTTTTTCGAAACCATAACATACATGTACATATAATTTCGAAATCCGTTACATGAAAATCCGACAACTTTGATTGACCGACAGCAGCATTTATTTAACCGTTGCAATTTTTCAAATCTTAGGCAGAGAGAACTTGACCCATCAATTATGTGTACCAAGTTTGGAGAAGATCGAGTCAGAGGTTCTGGATGAGAAGATCTTTGAATGTTTTTGAGTGAGAAGATCTTTGAAATGTTTTGGGTAAAACCAAATCGTTTGTTCAATTCGAAAATGGACCTTGGTATTGAGATCTACAAAGAATAGGTCATATTCCTGCTAATCCGGCTTCCTCCACCATCCAAACTGACCGTCGCCATATGAGTGAAACAACACTGACTGTGACTTTAAACTACCCCCCCCCCCCCAACAATAACGAAGCGTTGAACTTTGAAATTCGGTCTCAACAGCATTTCCATGAAATCGGATGTCAATGGCGGCTTCAGAACCACTATATTCGGAATCGTGATCCATAACATAACAATAACCGCTTTTTTCAATAGAAATCCGTTACCTGTAAATTCAACAAGTTTGATTGGTCAGTGGCGGCAATTTTTCGCGCAGCAACTTCCAAGTCATACATTCTGAGAGGTGTCCACTTTTCGATCATGTGCACCAAGATATCTTTTTGAGTAAATCCAAGATGGCCGCCAAATGGTTTGTTCAATCGGAAAACGGGAAATGGTATTGAGATCCACATGATTTTGGGCTTATTCCTGCCAAACATCGATGCGATCGTTCAAATGTGAAATTTTCTGGCGTTTTCATGGCAACGAAAGTAAATTTCTACTTCGGAACCACCATATTCGGAATCGCTGTGTCCCATTACATGAATATAGCCACATTCCCAACCGAAATCCGTTACATGAAATTCCGAAAATTCGTTATCTTATGGCGGCCATTTACTTTACACGGAATCTTCGTTTTTTTGTGTTTTTTTTTTTTGTGTTTTTTTTTTTTGAGGGGTCTTGTTTTGAGACGACTCTTCCCATCGATCATATGTTTTAACTCTACCTGGCCTGGAGGGGGGAGGAAAGTGCCCCCCCTAGTGAACTTTTCTCTGCTGCTCCGAAACGACAAAACCGAGGAGGCTGAAACTTGGTGACTTTTAAGCTTATCTTATTGGGGTCATTCTGAGTCTATTTTCATATACCCCCGGGTAGAGGATCATGGGTAAATTCAAAATGGCGGCCATGTGGTATCCGCGAAAGTCGTGTTTTTCATCTTTTCGGTCCATTTCTTCACATTTTCCTTGCCTAAAAGGCCTTGAAAGTATATTATTTATGCAAAACTATTTATTCTCTATTTTATAAGATTTTTTTCGAGAGAAAAATCTGAAAAATGAAAATTTCGAAAAATCGACCCCAAAAAGGCTGAAAAATGGCTTCCGAGAAGATGACCTCACTGTGACGTCATCATGGCGGCCATCTTGGATTTTTTTACATTTCCCGGTAGAGCTTGAACCCAAGATACTGTGTGGTAAGTTTCAGCGCTCTAGCCTTAGTGGTAGAGAAAATATATAGGGGGGCACTTTCCGCCCCCCCCCCCCCCAGGCTGCGACACACCCCAAATCGCCCAGGCCAGATAGGGTTAAGTCACTTGATTCAGCGACACCAGAAAAGAAGATATTTGAAAGTTTTCGCAAAATTTGCCTAAATTCAAGATTACTGCCGGGGCTTTCGACCAATCGGTTTCTTCGTAAGGGTTTTTTTAGGGGTCTTATTTTGAGATTGGGGCTCCTTTAAAGAAAAAGAAAAAAACAGAATTTTGAACAACTTCATTCCTATCAATCTCAAAAGTAATATATTCTCATATTTGAAATCTCAATAAATAACCTTTCCCGAAAATATAGTATTGTATGTTGATCAACTTCATAGCTCTATCAGAAATGCAAGAAAAAAAATCAAGATGGTCGCTTTGATGACATCACAGTCAGGTCATTTAAAAAAAATGCATTTTTTGTCGTTTTTTTCTGTCAGGTTTTTCGATTTTTTTTTTGTGTGTATTCTTCGCAACAACTGCATGATATATTAGTAAATACCAATCTGATGTGAAATAAAATAGTTTTTGCCCACTTTTGAGCAAAGAGGCTCAAAATACACCAATGTGATAAACGACAAAGTCACGGAGTGTCAACTCTCATTCCTTGTCGTTCTGGCGATAGGCTAGCATGATTGGTGGGGTTAATTGAAATATATAATCAGTGAAATCAAGCTTACCATTGTAGAATACACTGGTAGGATGCTCTCCATCGCGCCGAACAGCCAGAGTAGGGTGATCTGAATGAAGACATTTCGTCTGCTAGTAAACTTCCGAAACTTATGTGGCAATTTCACAGCCACGAAGCGCTGTAATGCGATAAAAGCGTGGGTCAAGACGTGGGAGCACCATGACGGTTGATTCACCATGTGCAATACCAGACAGCTAAACTGTGACCGGAGGACGGGCAGAAACTCGTTTGACATTCTTATGGTCATGCAGACAGACACGAGTAATTCCGCTGAAAAATGAAAGAAACAGTTATAAATATATCAGCAAGTTAGCAACAAAAGCTTTTCGATCTCGAACTTGCATACACCACAGCATACATTTTGCTGTCAACGTAGTACATTTCCATTTTGAAACCTATATATTTGAAACCATAACATACATATAATTTCGCAGTCGAAATCCGTCACATGAAAATCCGACAACTTTGATTGGCTGACGGCAACAGTTTTTTAACCGTTGCAACTTTTCATATCTTAGACGGAGAGATCTTGGCCCATCAGTTATGTGTACCAAGTTTCGAGAAGATCAGATCAGAGGTTCTGGACGAGAAGATCTTTGAACGTTTTTGAGTGAGAAGATCTTTGAATGTTTTTGGGTAAATCCGATATGGTCACCATACCGTTTGTTCAATTCGAAAATGGACTTTGGTATTGAGACCTACAGAGATTAGGTCATATTCCTGCTACTCCGACTTTCCCCACCATCCAAACTTACTGTCACCATATGAATAAAACAACCTTGAGTGTGACATTAAACCAAATCCCCTGCCCCCAAATAACGAAGCGATCGCTGAACTTTGAAGTTCAGTCTCAACAGCATTTCTATGAAATCGGATGTAAATGGCGACTTCGGAACCACTATATTCGGAATCGCGAGCCATAACATAACGATAACCGCTTTATCAATAGAAATCGGTTACCTGTAAATCCGACAAGTTTGATTGGTCAATGGCGGCAATTTTTCGCGCAGTAACCTTCAAGGCTTATTCTGAGAGGTCTCCACTTTTCGATCATTTGTACCAAGTTTCGCCTCAATCGGCTCAGCGGTTCCAGAGAAGATGTTTTTGGAGTAAATTCAAGATGGCCGCCAAATGGTTCGTTCAATCGGAAAACGGAACATGGTATTGAGATCTACATGACCTAATGATTTTGCGCCTATTCCTGCCAAACATCGAAGCGATCGTTCACCTGTGAAATCTTCAATGGAATGTTTTTGGCGTTTTCATGGCAACGGATGTAAATTTCTACCTCGGAACCACCATATTCGGAATCGCAGTGTCCCATTACATGCATACAGCCACATTCTCACCCGAAATCCTTTACATGAAATTCCTAAAATTTGAGTAGTCTATGGCGGCTATTTTCTTTACGCGGAATCTTTTTTTTTTTTCTTTTTTTTTTGAGGGGTCTTATTTTGAGACGGCTCTTCTAATCGATAATATGTTTTAAGTCTCTTGATTCAGCAAAATTTGCCTAAATCCAAGATCACTGCCGGGGCTCGCGACCGATCGGTTTCTTTGTGGGGTATGCATTAGATCGCCCATTCCCCAATCATTATGTGAAGTTGATCGGTGAAACGGTCCAAGAAAAACAAAACATACAAAATCCGGCGAAATAATAGTTAAAACTAGTATTGTAGGTAAAATAACACGGTCTTTCCATGACTTCCGCCAAACGTATTTTTTTCACTGTATTCGGATGTAAGAGAATGCAGAAGCTGAAAACATAAAGAAATAAATGTCATGTATGTTTTCCTGTGTACACATGGGACGGAACGCTCACTTACGCTGTAATTGTCATATAATGCGGGCGGTCTGCTTTGTTTCTAAATAGACTGGTAGAGTAAGTGTTAGAGATACCGTTGAGTACTATTGATATTTCTTGGTGACATTAAGGATATTACTTGTCGAATTGTCGAAACTGTCACCTGAGTAGCTGACATTATATGCATAGGACCGAGCTGAGTCGTGCTACTTTGATTGGTTGTCGCATATACTGCATATACCGAGCAGAAACATTTTCCAGAATGTTCAGTTTGTCTAATTAGATTGCGAGGGCCTTAGATCTAGTGAGAAATTTCATCAATATGTGCTGCTTTTAAACAAGTGACAACTGTTCATTATCAACCACCGAGAACTATTTTTTATATTGTATTCAATCCAGGTACAGGAAAAACTGGCATCGCCTATATAAAGCGATAACACTCTATAGCTAATCACTTGATAATTGCAGTGGTATACCCGCGATGACAATTAAATTCCTGTTGCGTTACATATGTGATGCAAATTTGATGATAACTCACCATCCGCCATTTAACTGGCATAGTTGCACAACGCATCATGAGCGATACAGAGTGATCATCATTAAAGTATTTTTCTTATAATTAGTCGCGGGTTTGAGGGCTTCTGTAAAATCAGCCGTATGGTTAAAATCAATTTCCTTTTTTAGAACGTATATAACAAAGTTATATCTATAGAATGTCATACCACTCTCCGTGATAACTGCTACAAAACTTGAGTTTTAGAGCTTTTTTGTACTACCCGGGTTAAATGCCATAAGGGTTGTTCACGTGAATCTGCACCAATACATGGTATGTCGTCATAATCTATTCCTTTTTCTCTGGCCAAAGGGCAATAGGCGGGGTGAGCTATTCAGTTCTATATATGCGAAAGTGTCCTCAATCGATGTTACGGGCAATGCCTCCATGAGTGACCTCATGAATTAAAATGACAACTTCACACGATCTTTATTTCAATGACGGTGTAATCTATGGATGGCCGTATGACCTATATTTACATTTTTATAGCAAATATCCCATTATTGATCCAGTCGATTAGAGTCGGACATCATCAACGGTATTGTAAGTGTATAGTTTAATTTGATTGCTCTCTCGTTAATTACATTTGTAAACCTACGATGCATCGAAAGGGCGACATCGTGTTTTGCAAGACGACGTCACCCTTTGCGTTGTCGCTCACGCTTTTGATGAGGTAATGCGGGGCACACTTTTGGTCCAACTAGATCACCATACTATTGAAGTGATACGGTTATGCTGTGTCTGAGAGGCGTCCAAATCTTTGAGGTGTCGAGGACATTTGCATAACATAGCGGCTGTACTGGTCCACCCGTATTCTCGAATCTTTCGTTCTTTGTCAACGACAATAGTTTAATCTCATGTCTTCATAACCAAACGACAAACAGAGCAACCCTTGAATGACATCTCACCCCGCCTATTGCCCTTTGGCCAGAGAAAAAGGAATAGATTATGACGACATACCATGTATTGGTGAAGATTCACGTGAACAACCCTTATGGCATTTAACCCGGGTAGTACAAAAAAGCTCTAAAACTCAAGTTTTGTAGCAGTTATCACGGAGAGTGGTATGACATTCTATAGATATAACTTTGTTATATACGTTCTAAAAAAGGAAATTGATTTTAACCATACGGCTGATTTTACAGAAGCCCTCAAACCCGCGACTAATTATAAGAAAAATACTATAGGGCGCGTCGTGAATTTAATTGCGATCGTGGGGAGAATAGGCTAGCGCAGCCTGATTTGAAAGACTTGAAAGCTTTAATTTGTGTCGGGTTACATACAGGGTGAGTAAAAATATGTCCACCTGGGGTTTAGTTCATTTATTCATGAACTTATAACTTATTGTGTATATGAATATGACACATGGAAGGGTACTTCGTCTGTTCACTATATGGTATGTTTTATTCATGGAAGAAAATATACTTATATTGGGTATTTTCCAACAGCGCTCACGAAAGGAAACTGCATTCTCTCCATCACACAGAAATGAGTGAACACAGCGGTTGATGAAGAAACAGAAATGAGAGTCTTCACTGTGTATCTATTTTCAGATATTTCTGTTGTACAGTTTTCACATTTCTCATTTCTGTGTCCGTTTTCATGCATTTCCACATTATGTAGAGAATGCACTTTCTATCCATGAGCGTCATTGGTATATATACATTATCTGTATATTTGTGTCCATAAATAAAACAAACAATGGGTGGATATAGCACAGAGTGTTATATTCATATGCACTATAAATGATATCATCACATGAATAAATTAACAAAACCATAGGTGGACATTTTTTTTTACTCACCATGTACAGGAATTCTCGCCTTCCAATCAGAGAACCATGGGGTCTAAAAAAAATGATGTTGCGTTGTAAAATTGGACCGTTGAAATCAGCAACCACTTTACGATCCATAACTACTGATAATGTTTAACGCATCGGATAATCATCTTCGCGACGTCAATGTTTCTATTTGTGAGCCAAAGTAGTGTTTCCTACATTTGCCTGGCTTGTTTGATGGTAGATAAATGGGTTTGTTTTCTCTTCAAATAGATTTTGTTTTAACCCTACCTGGCCTTGGGGGGGCGAAATGGCCCCCCTATCAAACTTTCTGCCCTATCTCCGGAACGACAAAAAATGGAGAGCTGAAACTCCTTGACTTTATAGTTTATCATATTGGGGTCATTTTGAGCCTATTTACATAACCCCCCGAGCAGAGGATCATGGGTAAATTCAAGATGGCGGCTACATGGGATATGAGAAAAGTGATGTTTTTGTCATATTTCTTCAAAATTTCTGATTTTCCGCGATGAAAAGTGGGCAAAAACTATTTTATTTCACATCACAATAATATTTACTAATTTATCCTTTACATGAAATTCCTAAAATTTGAGTAGTCTATGGCGGCCATTTTCTTTACGGGGAATCTTTTTTTTTTTTTTTTGAGGTGTCTTATTTTGAGACGGCTCTTCTCATCGATAATATGTTTTTAAGTCTCTTGATTCAGCGACACCAAAAAAGAAGGTACTTGAAAGTTTTCGCAAAATTTGCCTAAATCCAAGATCACTGCCGGGGTTCGCGACCGATCGGTCTCTTTGTGGGGTATGCATTAGATCTCCCATTCCCCAATCATTATGTGAATTTGATCGGTGAAACGGTCCAAGAAAAACAAAACATACAAAATCCGGCGAAATAATAGTTAAAACTAGTATTGTAGGTAAAATAACACGGTCTTTCCATGACTTCCGCCAAACGTATTTTTTCGCTGTATTCGGATGTAAGAGAATGCAGAAGCTGAAAACATAAAGAAATAAAATGTCATGTATGTTTTCCTGTGTACACATGGGACGGAACGCTCACTTACGCTGTAATTGTCATATAATGCGGGCGGTCTGCTTTGTTTCTAAATAGACTGGTAGAGTAAGTGTTAGAGATACCGTTGAGTACTATTGATATTAAGGATATTACTTGTCGAATTGTCGAAACTGTCACCTGAGTAGCTGACATTATATGCATAGGACCGAGCTGAGTCGTGCTACTTTGATTGGTTGTCGCATATGCTGCATATACCGAGCAGAAACATTTTCCAGAATGTTCAATTTGTCTAATTAGATTGCGAGGGCCTTAGATCTAGTGAGAAATTTCATCAATATGTGCTGCTTTTAAACAAGTGACAACTGTTCATTATCAACCACCGAGAACTATTTTTTATATTGTATTCAATCCAGGTACAGGAAAAACTGGCATCGCCTATGTAAAGCGATAACACTCTATATCTAATCACTTGATCATTGCAGTAGTATACCCGCGATGACAATTAAAATCCTGTTGCGTTACATATGTGATGCAAATTTGATGATAACTGAACACCCGCCATTTAATTGGCATAGTTGCACAACGCATCATGGGCGATACAGAGTGATCATCATTAGGGCGCGTCGTGAATTTAATTGCGATCGTGGGGAGAATAGGCTAGCGCAGCCTGATTTGAAAGACTTGAAAGCTTTAATTTGTGTCGGGTTACATACAGGGTGAGTAAAAAAAATGTCCACCTGGGGTTTAGTTCATTTATTCATGAACTTATAACTTATTGTGTATATGAATATGACACATGGAAGGGTACTTCATCTGTTCACTATATGGTATGTTTTATTCATGGAAGAAAATATACTTATATTGGGTATTTTCCAACAGCGCTCACGAAAGGAAACTGTATTCTCTCCATCACACAGAAATGAGTGAACACAGCGGTTGATGAAGAAACAGAAATGAGAGTCTTCACTGTGTATCTATTTTCAGATATTTCTGTTGTACAGTTTTCACATTTCTCATTTCTGTGTCCGTTTTCATGCATTTCCACATTATGTAGAGAATGCACTTTCTATCCATGAGCGTCATTGGTATATATACATTATCTGTAGATTTTTGTCCATAAATAAAACAAACAATGGGTGGATATAGCACAGAGTGTTATATTCATATGCACTATGAATGATATCATCAGATGAATAAATTAACAAAACCATAGGGGGACATTTTATTTTACTCACCATGTACAGGAATTCACGCCTTCCAATCAGAGAACCATGGGAGTAGTATAGTAAGTGGATTTAACCTCATATTGACCTACTTATTTGTTCCCCCGGGTAAAATTTAAGGGGGAACCCAGGTTAAAGTATAGGAAGCGGTCATTTACGGCCTTTGACCTCTGAAGCCGTGTAGAGGTCAAGGCCGCTATAGTTTCAACAGGTGGCGCCCCTCTTTCACCTCGAATTCTTCGGCGGTGATGCGGTCTGGCGATGATGCGGTCGCGGGAAAAAGCTTCCGCGGAGAAAAAGTAGTCCCCAGACTTCAAATACGCTGCCAAGCTCTACCAGGCATCCATTACGTTCTGCTTCGCGCCTCTCCATGTAGCGCTGTAAGGGTCTCACGGACTTTACCGGAGTTGACCCAAGGTCATCTGTTGCCACAGTAAACGAACATGGCGACCGTCTCACTGGGCGAATTGATATCAGTCGCTACTCACCGATATATATTCCCGCAGCATATAGTTCTAGGGTATTTTGTCAAAAAGCTGCCTTCAAACTGTGTGAAACTGACGTTTTGAAATACATTGAATAACTGTTTAGTGTATTTCGAGATAAATATGCATTTTGCGATCAATAAAACAGTCAGATAGAACAGTCCTTGGTTTTTACAAGAATCCTGTGAAAAATGGCGAGACCCCTACAGGGGTAAATGCAGCGTAGCGCAAAGCACCCTGGGAGAGGATGATACGCTGCATGGTCCGATTGAGTCGAGTGAGGTATCAAAGTGAAGCATTCGTGAAGGGGCATCCAGTCATGGGTGGGTGCATGTAAAATTTCTCCGGAAAAAAAGCGGAACACGGACTTTACCCCTAAACTAGGGGAAAACACCTATCAACCCTAGCCAAAAAGGCTAATATCGGTCCCCGGGCTTATTGGGACCTGCCTATCGAGCCAATGGGGCGGATGCATGTAAAATTAGGATTTTTCAGCGAAACTATAAAAAGCGGAATACGGACTTTACTCTTAAAATAAGGGAAAACACCTATCAACCCTAGCCAAAAGGGCTAATATCGGTCCCTGGGCTTATTGGGACCTGCCTATCAAGTCGATGGGGTGGGTGTATGTAAAATTAGGATTTTTTCCCGAAAATATAAAAAGCGGAATACGGACTTTACCCCTAAAGTAGGGGAAAACACCTATCAACCCTAGCCAAAAGGGCTAATATCGGTCCCCGAGCTTATTGGGACCTGCCTATCAAGTCAATGGGGTGGGTGCATGTAAAATTAGGATTTTTCAGCGAAACTATAAAAAGCGGAATACGGACTTTACTCTTAAAATAAGGGAAAACACCTATCAACCCTAGCCAAAAGGGCTAATATCGGTCCCTGGGCTTATTGGGACCTGCCTATCAAGTCGATGGGGTGGGTGTATGTAAAATTAGGATTTTTTCCCGAAAATATAAAAAGCGGAATACGGACTTTACCCCTAAAGTAGGGGAAAACACCTATCAACCCTAGCCAAAAGGGCTAATATCGGTCCCCGGGCTTATTGGGACCTGCCTATCAAGTCAATGGGGTGGGAGCATGTAAAATTAGGATTTTTTCCCGAAACCATAAAAAGCGGAATACGGACTTTACCCCTAAAATAGGGGAAAACACCTTTCAACTCTAGCCAAAAGGGCTAATATCGGTCCCTGGGCTTATTGAGACCTGCCTATCAAGTCAATGGGGTGGGTGTATGTAAAATTAGGATTTTTTCCCGAAAATATAAAAAGCGGAATACGGACTTTACCACTAAACTAGGGGAAAACACCTATCAACCCTAGCCAAAAGGGCTAATATCGGTCCCCGGGCTTATTGGGACCTGCCTATCAAGTCAATGGGGTGGGTGTATGTAAAATTAGGATTTTTTCCCGAAACTCTAAAAAGCGGAATACGGACTTTACTCTTATAATAGGGGAAAACACCTATCAACCCTAGCCAACAGGGCTAATATCGGTCCCTGGGCTTATTGGGACCTGCCTATCAAGTCGATGGGGTGGGTGTATGTAAAATTAGGATTTTTTCCCGAAAATATAAAAAGCGGAATACGGACTTTACCCCTAAAATAGGGAAAACACCTATCAACCCTAGCCAAAAGGGCTAATATCGGTCCCCGGGCTTATTGGGACCTGCCTATCAAGTCAATGGGGTGGGTGCATGTAAAATTAGGATTTTTCCCCGAAACTTTAAAAAGCGGAATACGGACTTTACCCCTAAAATAGGGGAAAACATCTATCAACTCTAGCCAAAAGGGCTAATATCGGTCCCCGGGCTTATTGGGGCCTGCCTATCCAGTCAATGGGGTGGGTGCATGTAAAATTAGGATTGTTTCCCGAAAATATAAAAAGCGGAACTCGAACTTTACCCCTACAATAGGGGTCTGTATTATACAATATAAGGGAAAATGCCTGTATGGGGGGAGGGATGGTCAAATTTTTTTGTGGGCTTTACTATGGCTTGTGGGGTCTCGTTTTTCTCTTCTCGCCAAGAAAATGACAATGGGAAGGGTCCCGGAGCGAATCGGTGAAATTTTTGGGAAAAGTCACCGAGGTCTATATATAGGCTCGTACTGGCTATATGGGGGGAGGGGTGGTAAATTTTTGTTGTGGGCTTTACTATGGGTTGTGGGGTCTCGTTTTTCTCGTCTCGCCGAGAAAAACACAATGGGAGGGGTCCCGGAGCGAAGCGGTGTAATTTTTGGAAAAAGTCACCGAGGTCTGTATATAGGCCTATAGGCTGGCTATGGGAGGTATAGGTCCAACCTGGGAAATTCACACAGGTTCATTGTGATATAGGTTGTTTGGTCTTGTTTTTCACGTCTCGTCATTTAGAACACGATGTGAAGGGTCCCGGAGCGAAACGGTGAAATTTTTGGAAAAAGTTCACCGAGGCCTGGGTAGGCCCATAGGCCTATACTGCATGGCTATGGGAGTATAGGCCCATACGGGGTGGACGTTTTGGGGTCTAGGTGAGCCCCTCATGATTCTATGATGTCGTATGAGGTCTTATTTTGAAGCTCTCGAGGAGGAGCATCCGCCTGGACTAATGGTTCGTCCGTTTTCGATAGTCTACGCATGCGCAGTCTGGCCGTATTATAGAAAGCAGGCATTTTTGGGGGTATGTGGGTGTGTGTTTGGGGTAGAGATGGACCGCTATGGGTCCGAATGGGTCGTGGAATGTGTCAAAGTGAAGCTTGTGTGGGGTAGAGTCAGAATGGCGTGTTTTTAAGTGCAAGTCGCGTCAATCTGCGCATGCGCAGTTGGGTGTAGTAAGTAAAGTGACCATTTTGGGGGTGTGTGGAGGTGAGTTTGGGGTAGAGATGGACCATCCTTGGTCCGAATGCGTCCTGGGAGGTGTCCTTTTGTAGCTCTCGGGATGTAGACCCCGATTTGGGGGCTGTTCACAGCATCTGTGACGTCATCGACGACGTCATCAGTACGAGTAGTAGCGAAAGTGTGCATTTTGGGGCAGTGAAGGAAGGCATTTGGGGTAGAGATGCTCCATCCTCAGTCCGAATGCGTCGTGTGGGGTGTCATCTTGTAGTTCTCGGGGTGCAGACCCCGATTTGAGGGCTGTCCACAGCATCTGTGACGTCATTGGTGACGTCATCAGTAGGAGTAGTAGCGAAAGTGAGCATTTTGGAGCAGTGAAGGAAGGTATTTCGGGAGAGATGCTCCATTCTCAGTCCGAATGCGTCGTGTGGGGTGTCATCTTGTAGTTCTCGGGGTGCAGACCCCGATTTGAGGGCTGTCCACAGCATCTGTGACGTCATTGGTGACGTCATCAGTAGGAGTAGTAGCGAAAGTGAGCCTTTTGGGGCAGTGAAGGATGTTATTTGGTGTAGAGATGGATCATCCGCGGTGCGAATGCGTCGTGGGAGGTGTCATGTTGTAGCTCTCGGGGTATAGACTCCAATTTGAGGGATATCCACAGCATCTGTGACGTCATTGGTGACGTCATCAGTACGAGTAGTAGCGAAAGTGGGCATTTTTGAGCAGTGAAGGATGTTATTTGGTGTAGAGATGGACCATCCGCGGTGCGAATGCGTCGTGTGAGGTGTCATCTTGTAGCAACGCCCACCAACGCCATTCTTAATGCTTCAACGCCCTGGTGAAATAGCTCAGAAGCTCTGATATTCCATGGAATTGTTACTAATTCTTCGAAATGCAGTGACGCCCGTCAACGCCCGTCGTTACACCTTAACACTCTAACATAACGCCAAGATATAGACCGGAGAGAGAACAACAAAAGCAACAACAACAAGGATGACACATGAGAGAACAACAACAACAAGAAGTTTTTTTCATATAGTTTATTCTCTCCAATGTTACATCATACCCACGCTGGGGGAGCCGCGTTGGGTATATTTACAATTCAAGAAGATTCTTGTCCAATCAGAGGCCACCATTTGCATGTTTCATATTCGTTCCTGTCCGTTAGATGTATTCTTGTCCAATCAGAAGTCTCCATTTCAGAAGTTCCATCTTCGGCCATGTTCCCTCTGAACCGTTTATTCTAATCATCGTCGGGCAGGCCAGGATACCGTTGAGGCAACATATCCTCAGATAGTTGTTTGCGCATTATGAGTATCTATCAGTGCATGGGTGAATACTTTCATCCGATGGGGGTGGTGGTCAGTTTAACCACGAAGAACGTAACATTGGCGACCCTCTCCACTATCCACTTGGTGTTGGGGCGCTGTTCATAGGCCCATTCCAAGGGATCCACAGTGTCCAGTTGGGCCAGCATTGTCTCTAGCGACGCCCGATTGGTGATTGTGAAAGGATGGTCGTACACTGGGTTGATGGCACTGGAATAGAAATAGCGCAATTCACCCGTCATCTTATGGCATAAGATGTACCCAAATGCTACATTTAATGTGAAGGACGTAGGTTGGTCATTGAAGATGGCTTCCACGTAGCTGCGTAGACGGGCGAGGTCAGTCAGTCGGAAATTGTACAAGTCCAATATAGGGCGATGACGGTGGAAACAGTGTCGGATCATGGACCAATGGCGCCGATACATCTCACTCACTGGATGATCTTCGGGTAAGAGATCGCTGGGAACATCCACCGCATCTTCCAGAAAAGGTTCGTTGTTGTCAGGCGTATGACTGGGAACAGTAATGCTAGGGACCGGCTGGATATCTAGGCTCTTCTGAACTGTGGGTATAGGCGGGCTCTCCGTGATCGCATCACCAGTGGCATTTGTCTCCCCGGGTTCATCTTCAGTGAGTCTGTCCCTCCTGGGTGCCTCTTTAGTGGAACGTTGTCCCTCATGCCGTGGTGACGGACCATGAATCAAACGCTCATGCCGTCTTAACTGACTGGGTCGTTTGAAGAGTTGACCACATTCTTCGCATGGACGCTTGGGTGGCCCATGAATTGAACGTTCATGGCGCTGTAAATGATCCGGGCGCTGAAACGACAGTGTACATATCGTACAGCTATACCGGGCGGTTCCGTCGTGCTTGGTCATGGCGGCGCAAGTCGTGCAGACGAGTGAATGATTTCGAGCACGTAGTACAAGTGAACATCTTGGTGGTTGACAGAGTGTCTGATGAAACGGCCAGGCCGCTTCCCTTTTATAGCAAGCTAGCTGGTGATCTATTTTTAGCACAATCAGTTCAAATTGGACGTCAGCAACAAGAACCCGGATGTAGGCGCGGACGTCAGCGACATGAACCCGGATGTAGGCGCGGACGCCAAGAACCCGGAAGTTAGAGGGGAGATGACCGGCCTATCGACCAATCAGAAGCCATCATTTCAGAAAGTTCAATCTTCGTTCAGTGTAACCTAAACGTCTTCGGGCCATCCATGATACTGAAGCTCGAAGCTCTTACTTCTCTCATTCAACACTGAGATCAATCGCCATCGGCTCTTCAATCCGCGGCGAATCGACCTCCATGGGTTCTTCTATTCTCAGATGCATTCCGATAGAAACTGAAATATCCGGTCTCGAGAGTTTCGAGCGTGATCCGTGTATGACATTTCGGTGACGACTCAATTGACTGGGATGCTTAAAGGCTATATCACAATCCGCACATGTATGCATGGGTACTTCGTGGCGTGCACGTGTGTGACAACGCAAACTGTCCAAGCGATGAAAGCGCTTCGTTCACCTGACCGTAACTGACCTTTGACCCCTGCGCGCGCTAACAATACCGGATACAAATTTGCGCGCAGGGGTCAAAGGTCAGTTCCGGTCAGCTGAACGGAAGCGGAAGTGACCTCACAGAGGTCATATCCAAATGTCACTTCCGAGCTCTGAGCTCCAAGTGCACTCATTGACCTTTGACGTGTCACGTGATATACACATTCCTGAGGTCAAAGGTCAATATGCGCTAGCGCGCAGGGGTCAAAGGTCAGTTCCTGGTACCCTGGTGTTCCTCTCATCTGTATCATGGCACACGGCGACATACACACACCTACCCACAAACGTATACACACACATGCTGCATACACACACACGCACACCCACACGCACACACACAGACGCATACACACACACGCACGCACACACACGCACATGCACGCACACCCGCACACATACACACACATGCATACACACACACACACACATACACAAACACACGCATGCACACACACACAGACACATACATACAGACGCAGATACACAGACACACACACGCATACACGCACATGCACGCACAAGCACACAATATGACTGACTATTCACATGCAGGACATGAGAGCTTCTGGACCTGGGCCTGATAGAAGTCCGGGATGGTAGTACATTCGTGAACATCCGGGCACTTTTACATCCGGGACTTTTACATCCGGGTACATCTGGGTTCTTGTACATCCCTGACTATAGAACATCCGGGTACTCCTATGTTGGCCTGTAAGAGCCGAAAATTTTACGGCATTCATCATTTCCAGATCCACAGCCGATACGTTCTCTTGCATATTGACCTTTGACCTCAGAAATTTGCATATCACGTGACAGAGGTCAAAGGTCAGTTCCTGGCACTCTGTTGTTCCTCTCATCTGTCTGTATCATGGCACACGGCGACATACACACACCTACCCACAGACGTATACACACACATGTTGCATACACACACACACGCACACACCAACACACACACACACACACACACACGCATACACACACATGCATACACACATGCATACACACACGCACAAGCACACACACGCATACACAGACGCATATACACACGCACACATACACTCATGCATACACACACACACACGCACACACACCCACACACACGCGTACACACACTCGCAAGCGCACACACACATACACAAAGAGACATATATACACGTGCATACACGCATACGCAGGCATACACACACGCACACATACACATACACACATACACACATACACAGAGACGCATACACACATACACATAGACTCATACACACACGCACACACACACACACACACACGCGTAAAGACACTCGCAAGCACACACACATACACACACAGAGGCTTACACACACACAAATACGCATACACGCATACGCACACGCATATACGCACATGCACGCACACGCACACACAATATGACTGACTATTCACATGCAGGACATGAGAGCTTCTGGAACTGGGCCTGATAGAAGTCCGGGATGGTAGTACATTCGTGAACATCCGGGCACTTTTACATGCGGGACTTTTACATCCGGGTACATCCGGGTTCTTGTACATCCCTGACTGTTGAACATCCGGATACTCCTATGTTGGCCTATAAGAGCCGAAAGTTTTACGGCATTCATCATTTCCAGATCCACAGCCGATATGTTCTCTTTGACATCTTGCTCGAAGCGCTTTCATCGCCTGGACAGTTTGCGTTGTCACACACGTGCACGCCACGAAGTACCCATGCATACATGTGCGGATTGTGATATAGCCTTTAAGCATCCCAGTCAATTGAGTCGTCACCGAAATGTCATACACGGATCACGTTCGCCACTCTCGAGACTGGATATTTCAGTTTCTATGGGAATGCATCTGAGAATAGAAGAACCCATGGAGGTCGATTCGCCGCGGATTGAAGAGCCGATGGAGATTGATCTCAGTGTTGAATGAGAGAAGTAAGAGCTTCGAGCTACAGTATCATGGATTGCCCGAAGACGTTTAGGTTACACTGAACGAAGATTGAACTTTCTGAAATGATGGCTTCTGATTGGTCGATAGGCCGGTCACCTCCCCTCTAACTTCCGGGTTCTTGACGTCCGCGCCTACATCTGGGTTCTTGTCGCTGACGTCCGCGCCTACATCCGGGTTCTTGTCGCTGACGTCCAAGTTGAACTGATTGTGCTAAAAATAGATCACCAGCTAGCTTGCTATCGAGAAATTTATAACAAATTAACACATGATGTAATGATATATACACAGATGTCGATAAAGAAGAAGGATATGGTGATCGGCGGGAGAAAACCCCAGGGGGCTTGTGGTATCCCAGCATAATACAAAAGGCATATACATTTACAAAAGACGTCAATTTATGTTTGTGAGATGTTGAGTAATGAAAAGTAATTATCAGAAAGTGCGGTGAATAAAATACAACCATTGGTATATACTGTATGTGTTTAATTAAGAGTGTATATGGGTGTAGTGTTATCTGTTTGTAGATGTTGTTTCGCAAGTGTTTTGAATAATGATATGGATGTACATTTTTGTAAGTCGGAGGGTAACTTGTTCCATTCTCTAGGGGCTTTGATTTTAGGTGTGTGAAATGAAAGATCAGTTCGGAATAAGGGCCTATATAATTTATATGAGGAACCCCTGGTAGGATAATTGTGTATGTCAGATAATTTGGTGAAGTACCTATGGAATGGTTTGGGCAACAATGAGCAATGATGGATGAATTTCTGACAGAATTGCAACATAACATAACGATTAAGTTCTAAGACCGGCAATATTTTGAGGCTGGCAAATAAAGGACTTGAGTGTTCGAATTTATTCGAAAGTGAAATAATCCGAATTGCTCTTTTTTGCAGGAGAATTAGAGGTTTTAAGTGGCTAACATAAGTGTTGCCCCAAATGACATTACAATAAGATAGATATGGATAAATGAGTGAGTAGTACAAGATATAAAGGGTTCTTTTGTTTAGGCATTGCTTGACGGAATTAATCATGCTTTTCTTACAGTGTTCGTTGATATGATTTTTCCAATTTAATTTTCCATTCAAGTATACACCGAGAAACTTAAAACAATCAACTCTTACAATGCCATGCCCCATTACATGCAACAGAGGGACAACTTTTGAAGAATTAGTGACAATTCCATGGAATATCAGAGCTTCTGAGCTATTTCACCAGGGCGTTGAAGCATTAAGAATGGCGTTGGTGGGCGTTGCTACAAGATGACACCTCACACGACGCATTCGCACCGCGGATGGTCCATCTCTACACCAAATAACATCCTTCACTGCTAAAAAATGCCCACTTTCGCTACTACTCGTACTGATGACGTCACCAATGACGTCACAGATGCTGTGGATATCCCTCAAATTGGGGTCTATACCCCGATAGCTACAACATGACACCTCCCATGACGCATTCGCACCGCGTATGGTCCATCTCTACACCAAATAACATCCTTCACTGCCCCAAAAGGCTCACTTTCGCTACTACTCCTACTGATGACGTCACCAATGACGTCACAGATGCTGTGGACAGCCCTCAAATCGGGGTCTGCACCCCGAGAACTACAAGATGACACCCCACACGACGCATTCAGACTGAGAATGGAGCATCTCTACCCCAAATACCTTCCTTCACTGCCCCAAAATGCTCACTTTCGCTACTACTCCTACTGATGACGTCACCAATGACGTCACAGATGCTGTGGACAGCCCTCAAATCGGGATCTGCACCCCGAGAACTACAAGATGACACCCCACACGACGCATTCGGACTGAGGATGGAGCATCTCTACCCCAAATGCCTTCCTTCACTGCCCCAAAATGCACACTTTCGCTACTACTCGTACTGATGACGTCATCGATGACGTCACAGATGCTGTGAACAGCCCCCAAATCGGGGTCTACATCCCGAGAGCTACAAAAGGACACCTCCCAGGACGCATTCGGACCAAGGATGGTCCATCTCTATCCCAAACTCACCTCCACACACCCCCAAAATGGCCACTTTACTTACTACACCCAACTGCGCATGCGCAGATTGACGCGACTTGCACTTAAAAACACGCCATTCTGACTCTACCCCATACAAGCTTCACTTTGACACCTTCCCCGACCCATTCGGACCCATGGCGGTCCATCTCTACCCCAAACACACACCCACATACCCCCCAAAATGCCTGCTTTCTATAATATGGCCAGATTGCGCATGCGCAGACTATAGAAAACGGACGAACCATTAGTCCAGGCGGATGCTCCTCCTCGAGAGCTTCAAAATAAGACCTCATACGACATCATAGAATCATTAGGGGCTCACCTAGACCCCAAAACGTCTACCCCGTATGGACCTATACTCTCATAGCCATGCAGTATAGGCCTATGGGCCTACCCAGGCCTCGGTGAACTTTTTCCAAAAAAATCACCGTTTCGCTCCGGGACCCTTCCCATCGTGTTCTAAATGACTAGACGTGAAAAACAAATCCAAGCAACCCATATCACAATGAACGTGTGTGAATTTTCCAGGTTGGACCTATACCTCCCATAGCCAGCCTATAGGCCTATATACAGACCACGGTGACTTTTTCCAAAAATTTCACCGCTTCGCTCCGGTTCCCCAGGTTGAACCTATACCCCCATATAGCCAGTATGGAGCTATATGGGCTATATGGCACTGTTCCAAAAATTTCACCGTTTCGCTCCGGGACCCTTCCCATCGTGTTCTAAATGACGAGACGTGAAAAACAAGACCAAACAACCCATATCACAATGAACGTGTGTGAATTTTCCAGGTTGGACCTATACCTCCCATAGCCAGCCTATAGGCCTATATACAGACCACGGTGACTTTTTCCAAAAATTACACCGCTTCGCTCCGGGACCCCTCCCATTGTGTTTTTCTCGGCGAGACGAGAAAAACGAGACCCCACAACCCATAGTAAAGCCCACAACAAAAATTTACCACCCCTCCCCCCATATAGCCAGTACGAGCCTATATACAGACCTCGGTGACTTTTTCCAAAAATTTCACCGCTTCGCTCCGGGACCCCTCCCATTGTGTTTTTCTCGGCGAGACGAGAAAAACGAGACCCCACAACCCATAGTAAAGCCCACAAAAAAAATTGACCACCCCTTCCCCCATATAGCCAGTATGAGCCTATATACAGACCTCGGTGACTTTTCCCCAAAATTTCATCGATTCGCTCATGGACCCCTCCCATTGTGTTTTTCTCGGCGAGACGAGAAAAATGAGACCCCACAACCCATAGTAAAGCAAACGAAAAAAATTGACCATCCCCACACCCCATATAGCCAGTATGAGCCTATATACAGACCTCGGTGACTTTTCCCAAAAATTTCACCGATTCGCTCCGGGACCCTTCCCATTGTCATTTTCTTGGCGAGACGAGAAAAACGAGACCCCACAAGCCATAGTAAAGCCCACAAATTTTTTTGACCATCCCTCCCCCCATACAGGCATTTTCCCTTATATTGTATAATACAGACCCCTATTGTAGGGGTAAAGTCCGAGTTCCGCTTTTTATATTTTCGGAAAACAATCCTAATTTTACATGCACCCACCCCATTGACTGGATAGGCAGGCCCCAATATGCCCGGGGACCGATATTAGCCCTTTTGGCTAGAGTTGATAGGTGTTTTCCCCTATTTTAGGGGTAAAGTCCGTATTCCGCTTTTTATGGTTTCGGGGAAAAATCCTAATTTTACATGCACCCACCCCATTGACTTGATAGGCAGGTCCCAATAAGCTCGGGGGCCGATATTAGCCCTTTTGGCTAGGGTTGATAGGTGTTTTCCCCTATTTTAGGGGTAAAGTCCGTATTCCGCTTTTTATATTTTCGGAAAAAAATCCTAATTTTACATACACCCACCCCATTGACTTGATAGGCAGGTCCCAATAAGCCCAGGGACCGATATTAGCCCTTTTGGCTAGGGTTGATAGGTGTTTTCCCCTATTTTAGGGGTAAAGTCCGTATTCCGCTCTTTATGTTTTCGGGAAAAAATCCTAATTTTACATACACCCACCCCATTGACTTGATAGGCAGGTCCCAATAAGCCCAGGGACCGATATTAGCCCTTTTGGCTAGGGTTGATAGGTGTTTTCCCCTATTTTAGGGGTAAAGTCCGTATTCCGCTTTTTAGAGTTTCGGGAAAAAATCCTAATTTTACATGCACCCACCCCATTGACTTGATAGGCAGGTCCCAATAAGCCCGGGGACCGATATTAGCCCTTTTGGCTAGGGTTGATAGGTGCTTTCACCTAGTTTAGGGGTAAAGTCCGTGTTCCGCTTTTTTTTCCGGAGAAATTTTACATGCACCCACCCATGACTGGATGCCCCTTCACGAATGCTTCACTTTGATACCTCACTCGACCCAATCGGACCATGCAGCGTATTTGAAGTCTGGGGACTACTTTTTCTCCGCGGAAGCTTTTTTCCGCGACCGCATCACCGCAAGACCGCATCACCGCGGAAGAATTCGAGGTGAAAGAGGGGCGCCACCTGTCGGAACTATAGCGGCCTTGACCTCTACACGGCCTCAGAGGTCAAAGGCCGTAAATGGCCGCTTCGTATACTTTAACCTGGGTTCCCCCTTAAATTTTACCCGGGGGAACAAATAAGTAGGTCAATATGAGGTTAAATCCACTTACTATACTACTCATGGGGTCTAAAAAAAATGATGTTGCGTTGTAAAATTGGACGGTTGAAATCAGCAACCACTTTACGATCCATAACTACCGATAATGTTCAACGCATCGGATAATCATCTTCATGACGTCAAGGTTTATATTTGTGAGCCAAAGGCGAACCCTTGACTATCCTGCATAGCAGACCGCGTTCCGCCCATATTCCAGTTACGTGACCTAGAAAAACTGCGCTGCTGGTAAAATACGTTAGGGTTTTACCTTCGCTGCTGAACTATTCGGTGATGCCGAATGTAAAATATTTAATTCAAGCACGCATAACAATAAAATATTAATGGAAAGGTCAGTGAAATTTTATAGAAATCCGTGCGTTAATTCACCAATTCAAGTCCTTCACTGGGAAGGTGAGGTCGGATACACTGACATCGCGGTCCGCCTTTAAATTGTCAGTGTTTCCTACATTTGCCTGGCTTGTTTGATGGTAGATGAATGGGTTTGTTTTCTCTTCAAATAGATTTTGTTTTAACCCTACCTGGCCTGGGGTGGGGGAATGGCCCCCTACCAAAATTTCTGCCCTATCTCCGAAACGACAAAAAATAGAGAGCTGAAACTCCTTGACTTTATAGTTTATCATATTGGGGTCATTTTGAGCCTATTTACATAACCCTCCGAGCAGAGGATCATGGGTAAATTCAAGATGGCGGCTACATGGGGTATCAGAAAAGTGATGTTTTTGTCACATTTCTTCAAAATTTCTGATTTTCCGCGATGAAAAGTGGGCAAAAACTATTTTATTTTACATCACAATAATATTTACTAATTTATCATGCAGTTTTTGCGGAGAAATTGCATAAACAAAAAATTCGGAAAATCCGACTGAAAAATCGATCAAAAAATGCCGTTTTTGAAAATGACGTCACTGGGACGTCAACGTCAAAGCGGCCATCTTGGATTTTTTTATATTTTCTGGTAGAGCTTGACCCAAGGGTATAGTGTGGTAAGTTTCAGCCCCCTAGCTCAAGGAGTAAGAAAAATAATTGGGGGGGGGGGGGTTAAACTATGTTTCCTTTATATTTATTTATTTATTTATTTATTTATTAATGTTCATGGTTGTTGAAAATGTGCGTGTTCATCTGCCACCGGATATCGCACAAGCTATTGTGTTTTCGAATCTGGTGTCAGGGTCGCCATGGTTGCGGTGAACAAGTGATCTGATTGGTCAATATGTGCAGGATGTTGCTTTTGCTGATTGGCTGACATCTACCGCGGTACAGTGTCCAAGTGGACCAGGGGTATCTAATATAGAGATGCCCTTGGTTTTAGCGAGGAAGCGGATAATAGGCAATACAAGTAGAATATACGAAGTGAGTGGGGGCGGGGGGGGGGGGGGGGGGGCTTTTTTCGATATCTTCAAAACTTTTTCATGAGTGAGCACACACACCTCAACCATACCATAGCGATGATTGGATGCACAGTTTTCACAACACTTGAAGAAAGCCTCAATTTTCGAATTATATTCTATTCTTTCTTTGTTATGGGTTTTAGTGTTTTGCTGTTACGTCATGTGATGGGCTACATTTATATGCAAATTTCAAGCTAAAATCCCCAACAGTTTTCGATGTTTATAATTAGCGCAAAAAAGAAGGCAATGTTTTGCTCACTGGTGTATCATTGTTTAGTGACTGTCGGTGTGTTAGTTTTCAGTAAACGGAAGTCCAAAGGTCAAGGTCGAGTTCTGACACTTGCGATAATCTCGAGATGCCATGTAGGATGGGTGAACGTATGTTCAATTTGATTGCATCAGCCGTTCAATTGTTGACTACAAAGTTCCCAACCCTGGAGGTCAAACGCCAAAATCAAGGTCCGATTATGTTAGGGTGTCAGGGTGTTAATAAATGTATAAAAAAAAACCTTAGATAATTATCTCGAGGGATATTATCTCGGAGAAAATTAATTTCCTCGAGATAATAGACCAATTCCCTTATATAATTATCCCAGGGTAAACGTATGTATGTTCCGTAATAGGCTAAAAAAACGCACATAACCGTGGCCGTATATGTCCATCCTCGCTAAAACCAGGGGTATCTCTATAATAGATACCCCTTGTCCACGTAGACACTGTACCGCGATCAACGACAACACAGCGGTAGATGTCAGCCAATCAGCAAAAGCAACATCCTGCACATATTGACCAATCAGATGACTTGTTCACCGCGACCATGGCGATCGTGACAACAGATTCGAAAACACCACAGCTTGTGCGATACCCGGTGGCACATGAACACGCACATTTTCAACAACAATGAACATTAATAAATAAAAAATATAAAGGAAACACAGTTTAAAACAAAATCTATTTGAAGAGAAAACAAACTCATTCATCTGCCAACAAACAAGCCAGGCAAATGTAGGAAACACTGAAACTTTAAAGGAGGTCCGCGATGTCAGTGTACCCGACCTCACCTTCCCAGTGAAGGACTTGAATTGGGTGAAATAACGCACGGATTTCTATAAAATTTCACTGACCTTTCCAATAATATTCTATTGTTATGCGTGCTTTGATTAAATATTTTATATTTGGTATCAGCGAATAGTTCAGCAGTGAAAGTAAAACCCTAACGTATTTTACTATCAGCGCAGTTTTTCCAGGTCACGTAACTGGAATGTGGGCGGAACGCGGTCTGCTATGCAAGATAGTCAAGGGTTTGGCTCACAAATAGAAACTTTGACGTCGTGAAGATGTATATGTCCCGTTCAGACTAAAAAGTTACATGACGATCGGCTTTGTGTTTATTTCTTGCATTTACGCGACACGAAATGTGGATTAAGGGAAACGAACTGGAAAACCGCTTGACTGACCTATTTATTTTATTGAATCAGTTTGTGGGGATTATCTTCAAATACTTACATGCTAAATCTTAACTGTGTCCTCTCATACGTTTGGTTAATATTCGCAAAATAAAATTTTAGCTTTGGAACCCTAATCAGTAATCAACCCTCATATGAAAATGAACCGGTTACAGGAATATTGGAGTTTTTTTTGCCGATCACATTGTCCGCCATCGAGCACATATACATGTCTAGGGAACTATTCCACGCATGCTCCTCAATTCCCTGTCCATCTATCTATTTTCTTGTGCTCGGGGCCAAATCCTTGTCCATGGAACAGAAATCCTTGCGCTCGCCCTATCCATTACAGCACATATAAGGGAAGTGGGAAGAGGTGCCGACATAATGACAGAGCCACATGACTTCACAGTATAGTCTTCTCGTTAACCTATTCTAAAGCACATACCAACAATCTACCGATTCGTGATATGTGTTGTATCTCAGGCACGCTTTCATTGTACCTGTTCATGTGGCAACTTGGATGACATGACCACACGGCCCCTAGCACAGGCATAAGTGGTATTAGAAACGAATCTAGAGAGCTATGATGGAAGTGCTCTGACAACTCGTATATTGGTAATTGGTGAGCTACGTGGCTGTGACAACTCGTACACTTGGGATTGGTGAGCTGTATCGTCGTCAGATGAAAATGACGTCATTTAACACAAAAGACTAGTCTGTAAGGCCCGATGTCGACCCAGCATCAACTTCCCACAATGCCAACATATGTATATCAAAGACCAAAAGGTCTGTAAAGGGGGCGGACCTAGGAGACGAATTGTCCACCAGCAGAATCTCGCCATATACAGGTAAAAATTACACCACATATAACGGAAGTGGGAAGAGGGGCCGACATACTGACAGAGTCACATGACTTCACAGTATAGTCTTCTGGTTAACCTATTCTAAAGCACATACCAAGAATCTAACGATTCGTGATTTGTGTTGTATCTCAGGCACGCTTTTATTGTGCCTGTTCATGTGGCAACTTGGATGACATCACCACACGGCCCCTAGCACCGGCATACGCGTTATTAGATACAAATCTAGAGAGCTATGCTGGAAATGCTCTGACAACTCGTATATTGGTAATTGGTGATCTATGTCGCTGTGACAACTCGTACACTGGGATATCGTCGTCAGGTGAAAATGACGGCATTCAACACAAAAGACTAGTCCATAAGGCCCGATGTCGACCCAGCATCAACTTCCCACAATGCCAACATATATCCAAGACCAAAAGGTCTGCTGTACCTGGGGCGGGCCTTGGGGACGAAACGTCCAGCAGCAGAATCTCGCCAAAAACAGGTAAAAATTACAACACATATAAGAGAAATGGGAAGAGGTGCCGACGTACTGACAGAGCCACATGACTTCACAGTATAGTCTTCTGGTTAACCTATTTCTTGTGCTCGTGCAGGATTCCAAGGCCGCGGACAGAGTTCCGTAAACTCATATCAGGTCTCCCCCAAAGTCATTCGCGACTGCTCGGCCTATTCCGTTGAAATCATAAAACCTCGCGCATTAATGGTGTAAGAATTTTACAGCTCTCAGCTGTAAACCCTGATCCGCCGCACGTGAGGCACATCAGTAGTATAGTGTACCCTTTTCGACGCGGATTCGCCTCACTGCGCATGCGCGAGAAACCGAAAGTGGAGGTTTCGTGGAGGTGTGCGCAGGGAGGTGTGTGGAGGTGTTTTGCGCAGGTATGACGTCACTTCCGGTCTGGATGAATGGGACGTGACCTGGGGATGTATTCCTCCGCGGTGATGCGGTCTGGCTGTGATGTGGTCTGCCTCCGCGGACCGAAAGTAGTCCCAAATACGTGGGTTTTCGTGAGAATGTTCGGCCATTTGTAGGGACCGCTAGTGGACCGATTGGATCGAGTGAGGTATCAATGTGAAGCATACGTGAAGGAGCATCCACCTGGGCTAGTGTGTCGTTCGTTTTCAACATTCTGCGCATGAGCAGACAGGGAATTGTGGGAAAAGGGTACGGAAATAGACGTTTTGGGGTCTAGGTGGGCCACTAGTGGGCTGATTGGATCGAGTGAGGTATCAATGTGAAGCATACGTGAAGGAGCATCCACCTGGGCTGGTGTGTCGTTCGTTTTCAACATTCTGCGCATGCGCAGACAGGGAATTGTGGGGAAAGGGTATGGAAATAGACGTTTTGGGGTCTAGATGAGCCCATAATGATCCTATGGTGTCGTATGAGGTCTTATTTTGAAGCTCTCGTGAGGGAGCATCCGCCTGGACTAGTGTGTCGTTCGTTTTCAACATTCCGCGACGCGCAGACAGGGAATTGTGGGAAAAGGGTATGGAAATAGACGTTTTGGGGTCTAGTCGAGCCCTTAATGATCCTATGGTGTCGTATGAGGTCTTATTTTGAAGCTCTCGTGATGTATCGTTCGTTTTCGACATTCTGCGCATGCGCAGACTGGGAATTATGGGAAAAGTGTATGGAAATAGACGGTTTGGGGTCTAGGTGGGCTACTGGTGGGCCGATGGAGTCGAGTGAGGTATCAATGTGAAGGATATGTGAGGGGGCATCCGCCTGGACTAGAGTGTCGTTCGTGTTCAACATTCTGCTGCGCAGGTCACGTGGTTTGGTGGGTCTGCGCAAGTGTGTGACGTCACTTCCGGTGTTCAGAATGACCTCCTACCTCCGAACACAGAAGATTTCTAATTTTTCCTTAGACGTATGGAATGCATGTACTAGAACATCCGCGACATCTTCAACATCCGGGTTCTTTTCAACATCCGGGTACTCTTCAACATCTGGGTATTCCCCGGCCCGGACGTCCGCACGCCTGCGCGGATTATCCGGCCGAGTGTGCGCGCGCGGGTTATCGGGCCGCACGCGCGCGCGCGCCGGTTAATCGGAAGTATGCAACGGCACTATATCACATCGGGGTATATATTTCATCCAAGTATAGCGGAAAGCGGTTGTCGTGAATAACAACAAGTTCAGCACTGTTTATACAGTTTATTATCCCCAATTTTACATCATACCCAGGCTGGGGGATCCGCCCTGGGTATGTTTAGTATGTTCACAGCAAAACAAATTGAAATATCATACACCATGTTTTATTATTTAACGCACCGTCACATTAGGTACAAGTGTTTACTGAGCTCAGGTCAACGATCAGCATGTAGAGATAGAGAGCATATACGGCATGTTATGCTATTCATCGCTGCAAGGGTGACGCATTCAGCCGATGGGGGTGGTTGGTCAGCTTGGTAACGAAGAACGTAACATTGGTGACCCTCTCTACGACCCATTGTGTGTTGGGGCGTTGACGATGTGCCCATCTCAAGGGGTCCACGGTGTCCAGTTTCTCCAGCATCGTCTCTAGCGACGCCCAGTTAATGATGGTGAACGACTTGTCAAACACATGGCTGTTATTACTGGCATAATAATACCGTCACTGGTCCGTCTCTTTGTGACGTAAGATGTATCCGAAAGCGACATTCAATCTGAAAACCGCAGCTTGGTCATTGAAGATGGCTTCCACGTAGCTGCGTAGACGGGCGAGGTCGGTCAGTGGGAAATTGTAAATATCTGGAATAGGGCGATCACGGTGGAAAACGTGCCGTATCATGGGCCATTGGCGCCGATAGATGTCACTCACTGGATGAGCGTCCTGTAACAGATCGCTAGGAACATCCACCGCATCTTCCAGAAAATGTTCGATGTCGTCAGGAGTATGAGTGGCAACAGTAATTCTAGGGACTAGCTGGATATCTAGGCTCTTCTGATCTGTGGGTATAGATGAGCTCTCTGTGATCGCATCACCAGTGGTATTCGTCTCCCCGGGCTCATCTTCACTGGGTCTGACCCTCCTGGGTGCCTGTTTAGTGGGAAGTTGTCGCCCAAACCGTGGTGACGGACCATGAATCAAACGCTGATGCCGTCTTAACTGGGTCGTTTGAAGAGTTGACCACATTCATTACATTGTTCCGTCGCGCCCTCGTGGAATGAGCGTTCGTGGCGCAGTAAAGGATCCTCCCGATTGAATGACCGTGCGCAGGTTATACAAGTATACCGTGCCTCGTTGTGGGTGGAGGCCTCGTGGCGTCGTAAATTATCTAGGCGAGTAAACTGCTTCTGGCAAGTTGTGCAAGTGAGCATCTTGGTGGTTGACAGAGTGTCGGATGAAACGAACGGGCCGCTTCCCTTTTATAGAACGCTTGCTGGTGATCTATTTTTAGCACACTCAGTTCATCTACCTCCAACTCGAGGACCGAGATGTACTGGTGTACCACTGAGCCGCACTCCTGAAGAACCTCATAAATACCCGGATGTAGGCGCGGACGTCAAGTGCCCAGATGAAAGACACGGACGTCAGCGAAAAAAAACCCACATACTGCTCACTACATGCAGGCGCGGACGTGAAGTGCTCGGATGAAGGACACGGACGTCAGCGAAATTCTGGGGAAAAATCCCACAGACAGGTCAGTACATGCATTCCTATCATGTTTCCTACCCAGGGCACGCCCGATTCACGCAGACCGGAAGTGATACGGACTACACCCGTAGAGCTACGTATGGCGCGCATGTGCGACATGGTCTATAAAAGACGTCCCTCTGCATCCCATACCCCATTCCTACGGTTACAGAGCCATGACGGACACCCATCCCTATGCGATCCGCATTTTATAGCATGCGACCCGCCGCAGGGCTTTATATTACATGTTGTTCACACCGTTTAAGGGTGTGCCCAAATTAAATATGCCCAAATTATATGAAGTTTGGGGAGAGAAAGAATTCTAAAAATGTACAAAATATGTAGTTTGTTGGCAACTATTCAACATGAAATTAAGAACTGGTTACTTTTTTAACTTTTTCAGCAATTTGCATCCTGTTATTAATCCATCTTACATGTATTTTTAATTGGGGCACATTAGCGTAATCTAATAGAGGGTGTGCCCAAATTAGCATAATATAAAGCCCTAGACCGTGGTTAATTCACTCACGGGTTACAGAGCAGTGGTTCGGTCCAGGTCTGCAGATGGCGACGACAACGAGGGGCGACGCCAGATCCTGACAGAGTTCACAGAAGCGGTCCTCGACAGAGTGTACTCGATGGAGAGGTGTGCTATCACCCACCACTACTGGATTATGACAGCCATCCTTGATGCTCTGCCCCCTGTACAGACCTTTTGGTCTTTGATATATGTTGGCATTTGTGGGAAGTTGATGCTGGGTCGACATCGCGCCTTACAGACTAGTCTTTTGTGTTAAATGCCGTCATTTCGTCTGACGACGATACAGCTCACCAATCGCCAGTGTACGAGTTGTCACAGCGAAACAGTTCACCAATTACCAATATACGAGTTGTCAGAGCATTTCCAGCATAGCTCTCTAGATTTGTATCTAATACCGCTTATGCCGGTGCTAGGGGCCGTGTGGGCATATCATCCAAGTTGCCACATGAACAGGTACAATAAAAGCGTACCTGAGATACAACACATACCACGAATCTTAGATTCTTAGTATGTGCTTTAGAATACGTTGTGGGGTCATGTGACTGTCAGTATGACGGCACCTCTTCCCACGTCCCTTATATGTGTTGTAATTTTTACCTGTATATGGCGAGATTCTGCTGGTGGACGTTTCGTCCCCGAGGCCCGCCCCCTGTACAGACCTTTTGGTTTTTGATATATATTGGCATTTGTGGGAAGCTGATGCTGGGTCGACATCGGGCCTTACAGACTAGTCTTTTGTGTTAAATGCCGTCATTTCGCCTGACGACGATACAGCTCACCAATCGCCAGTGTACGAGTTGTCACAGCGAAACAGTTCACCAATTACCAATATACGAGTTGTCAGAGAATTTCCAGCATAGCTTTCTAGATTTGTATCTAAAACCGCTTATGCCGGTGCTAGGGGCCGTGTGGTCATATCATCCAAGCTGCCACATGAACAGGTACAATAAAAGCCTATCTGAGACACAGCACATACCACGAATCTTAGATTCTTGGTATGTGCTTTAGAATACGTTAACCGGAAGACTATACTGTGGGGTCATGTGACTCTGTCAGTATGACGGCACCTCTTCCCACGTCCCTTATATGTGTTGTAATTTTTACCTGTATATGGCGAGATTCTGCTGGTGGACGTTTCGTCCCCGAGGCCCGCCCCCTGTACAGACCTTTTGGTTTTTGATATATATTGGCATTTGTGGGAAGTTGATGCTGGGTCGACATCGGGCCTTACAGACTAGCCTTTTGTGTTAAATGCCGTCATTGCGCCTGACGACGATACAGCTCACCAATCGCCAGTGTACGAGTTGTCACAGCGAAACAGCTCACCAATTACCAATATACGAGTTGTCAGAGCATTTCCAGCATAGCTCTCTAGATTTGTATCTAAAACCGCTTATGCCGGTGCTAGGGGCCGTGTGGTCATATCGTCCAAGTTGCCACATGAACAGGTACAATAAAAGCCTACCTGAGACACAGCACATACCACGAATCTTAGATTCTTGGTATGTGCTTTAGAATACGTTAACCGGAAGACTATACTGTGAGGTCATGGGGCTCTGGCAGTATGTCGGCACCTCTTCCTACGTCCCTTATTTTTGTTGTAATATGGACCACGAGCGCTCACTCCGCAACCAACGACGGCTCGCTGGCCTCACAATAGTCTCTGCCCTATTGATCCTGACACTGTGGCATTGACAGTTGGACCTGACCATAAATACGAGGGTCAGTCACAGTGTGCGTCATTCACCGATCGTCATTGGGTCAACCATGTCACCGAGGTACCTGACCATAAATACGAGAGAGAGTCAGAGAGTGTGTCATTCACCGTTCGTCATTGGGTCAACCATGTCACCAGTCCTACGAGCCATCATTCCCCTTACACGCCGGGTGGGGTTACACGTCTATGAAGATAAAGTCACCATCGTTGAAGACCGTGGAGATGTTTGCTGGTCGCGCGCTGAGACCGTATCGAATATGTTCACGCTACACCGTGACGGCTGGACCAAATTTAAACAGGTGTTGAACCGTGAGCTCGACGGAAACCTCATCCACATAGACAATGCCATCTACGTACACCGTGGACCCTTCTTCTCACGCCTGGGCCGTTACCAAGACCCTACGCGAGGCTTCACCCTAGACCTCGATCTGTGGACAGCCTTCGAGAAAGTGGTGCCTATCGTGGACCAGCTGTTTACACCGGACGAGCGGTCATCAGACGAGTGGGCTCGTGCCCTGAGAGAAGCGGCGGCAGAACCCAATGAACAAATTTCTAGCAATGAAGCGGAGGCAGAAGACGATGCCATTGATTATCCAGCTAGACTCAGTCAGCCCAGTGACATGACCACCCGATCATTTGATCTCACGTCATAAACTTTTTCTCCCTATAAATACGAGAGACATTCAAATCTGGTACCATTTACGTACTGACCATGACGGAGCATATAATACGGCCGTATCTCAGCTTGGCTCCCGAGGTCTTCCTGCACGTTTGTGCGGATAAGGTCGATATCATGGAGGAGGTGGGAGACATCTGTGATGCAGACCCTACACAACCGTGCCCGGTTCATATTCGTCAGTCCCGGGAGGGCTGGACCAAATTCAAACGGGTGTTGTCTGGTGAACTGGACGGCGACCTCATTCACTTGTGTCACGATGTGTACATCCGACGCGGCCCCTTCTTTGCTCAATTGGCTCGGCTAGATGGGCGTACAGTGCATTTTACCCTTCACCCTATTCTATGGTCTGCATTGGAAGATGCCGTGGGAGATGTGGATCAAGTGCTTATCAAGCGATCATCAGGCGAGTTAGACTGGTCATTTACCATGGACAATGTGCTGGCAGAAGCCAAAGAAGAAATTCAGAAAGAAACTCCGGCCCAAGATATATCCGTTATAAATAAACGATAGATCCAGGATCCATCATCATTTGTCACCATGAAGAGCTGGGAGAACGTGTTAGATAGCTTATACTACAGTCCCGACAGCCCGGTGGCCTATAGTGCATTGTCGGCTCTCTATCAAGCGGCCAAACCCCAGGGGATACAACGTGCCCAAGTCCGAGATTGGTTAAGAAAACAAGACACCCATACCTTACATCGAGCTGCCCGCCGCCATTTTCTACTGAACCGGGTCATCGTGGGTGGACTAGATGCCCAGTGGCAAGCGGATTTGGTCGATATGAGTGCCTTTACGAAACACAACGATGGGAATCGGTATATCTTGACGTGCATCGATATCCTGTCGAAGTATGCGTGGGTGGTACCCATCCGGACGAAAACGGGGGCGAATCTCATAGCGGCGTTCAAGGACATCTTCAAGACCGGGCGCAAACCCTTGTATTTGCAAACCGACGAAGGCACGGAATTCCTCAACCGTCCGTTCCAACAGTTTCTGTAAGCCCAGAAGGTGTTTTTCTTCCATACGTACAACGAGACCAAGGCTTCCGTGTTGGAAAGATTGAACAGGACATTCAAAGGTCGCATGTATACATATTTCACCTATAAGAATACAAGACGGTACATCGATGTTCTTCCGAAACTTGCGAGTGGTTACAATCGAGTCTACGACCGTAGTATACAGAGAGCCCCCATTACCGTCACCCAACGCAGTGAAGTCCAGCCAATCGCAGCGAACGCCGAAGGAGGAGTTCAAGGTCGGGGACCCTGTACGTATCAGTAAAGTCAAGGGCAAGTTCGAGAAAAGTTACTTGCCCAACTGGAGCGATGAGCATTTCCTGATTAAACGGCGTCTACCCCGACAGCAGCGAGTCTATGAACTGGAAGATCTTCAAGGGGAACCGTTGCTAGGGACGTTTTACGAGACGGAATTACAGCCTGTCGTAAAAACAAAGCAAGACTACTACACGGTGGAGCAGATACAAAACCCTCTCTACCCAAGCACCACCACCACCACCACGCGACACACCGCCGACCACAGCACCGCTCCAACAGCCACCATTACCAGGGGTACCACACACAGCCCCACAGTTGGTTGGAGACGAAGTGCTGAAAAGTGTACCTGCATCGTTCAAGAAACAAGCTGGCCTGGTATTACAACGGATGAAACACAATCCTAACATGACTTGGAATGATAAAGGCGAACTACTGGTACAGAATCAGGTGGTCCCCGGTACCCACATGACGGATTTAGTGAATGACCTGATGCGTCAACGCAGGTCGCACACGGATCCTCGAGGATGGGAGGTCTTCGCTCAAGGCTTGAAAGACATGCATGTACCACAGGAATTGATGGGGAATCCCCAGCGCTGGGCCTGGATGCAGCGGACCCAGCAATCGCCGAGTGAGCCATTACCTTCCTGGGAAGACGAGTGGGAACCGGAGTCACCCCCCAAAACACCACCACGGCGGGCACCTTCTTTTTACTCCTTTAAAAAACCACCCTTCATCAAGACACCCCATATCTCCAGAGCCGTGACACGTAGCAAGTCATCGCGACGAACACGACGCCGGACACAACCGCCCAAGGCATGGAACACCTATTAAAACCAACAGCAGCAGCAGGACAGCTCAGTCACTATGTTTTACCTCACCCTACCCAGTAACAGTTCGCTGGATGTGTTTCCTGACAACACCTTGGCCAAGTACGTGACCCAGTTTCCGCAACCGTTGCATTTACCCGGACGATGGGAATGTGGCCTCGTGGATATCCAATACCCTTACTCGTGGTACAACGTGCGAGACAATGAAGTGTGGTACGAGGTGATCTACGAAGGAAAAGACACTCGACTCACTCTCCCCGAAGGCCAATACCATACCCCCAAGGAGGGGCTCACAAGACTGTTGCATTATAAGGCTCTACGGGAGGTCACGAAAACTTCAAGACCCATCAACACCTTTCCCTTCAAGCATCACGTGAACTTCGATTACAACGCACACAACGACAAGGCACAGATCCTCCTCCCTGCCAATGTGAGTGTCGTACTGAGTCCTATCGTACAGCAAATGCACCGTCTCGCTCACCCGACCTACACTGGTCCATCCGAGGACCATGGCCAGATCCCGATGGATATGAAGTCGGGTATGTACGGACTCTACGTCTACTCGGACGTGGTCGACAACCACATCGTGGGCGATATCAACACACCTTTGTTACGGGTGGTCCCCATTAAAAAGTTGTATGGAGATCAAGTCACCCAGTTTCACCCACATGCTCTACCTACCCGTACGACAAACCGACATCAACACTATCACGGTGGATATAAGAGATGACACGGGACGACCGGTCGCATTCCAACGAGGAAAAGTGGTGCTGACACTTCATTCCCGACAAGTACGTTCTCCCCACTTTGTATATGAAAGTACCTTACGAGTGCGATGCACGCAGCTATATGGACTATTATGCCCAACAGGCCGGGGGTGGCCTTCCGGTCTTTAGTGGTGCACGCATGCAACGAGGACATGGGCTGGGGAACATACTCGGGAGTATCGTCAAAACGTTCTTACCCTTGGTGACGCGTGGAGTAAAAGCAATCGGTAAGCAAGCGGTACGCAGTGGACTGCAAGTCGCCGGTGACGTCTTGGGGGTACAGCACCCAAAGAAGCCTTGAAACGGCGGGCCAAAGAAGCGGGAGGTGTGTTGGTGGCCAAAGAACAACGCACCGTAGAGAATAAAATACCTGCACCACCGAGACCACGCACCGGTCGACGACCGACCCAGCGACGACGCACATCGAAGACCCATGATATCTTTTCTTAAAACATGTCCTTAATCCACGCAGAGTCCTGCCCTTCCACCAACAGTGAATTTGATTTGTGGACCGCCCCGCCTACACAGACCAGTGCCGAACAAGGATTATGGGTGGAGCATCTCCCGCTCTCCAGCATCAACGAAACAGGGCCCATCGAGTTCACCATCAGTAATGCGGATACGGCCTATGTGGATTTAGCCCATACGTGCTTGTATGTGAAAGCCAAGGTCGTCAATGCGGATGGCTCCAGAATGGGAATTCACCCGCGCACTTCCGGATAATCCGTACGCGCACGCGTGCGGCCGGATAACCCGCGCGCGCGCACTCGGCCGGATAACCCGCGCAGGCGTGCGGCCGGGCCGGACCGGGAAAAACCCGGATATTGAAGAGGTCCCGGATGTTCTAGTACATGCATTCCATACGTCTAAGGAAAAATTAGAACTCTTCTGTGTTCAGAGGTCGGAGGTCATTCTGAAAACCGGAAGTGACGTCACACACTTGCGCAGACCCACCAAACCACGTGACCTGCGCAGCAGAATGTTGAACACGAACGACACACTTCACAGGATATCTGACTCAATCCAATCGGTCCACTAGTGGCCCACCTAGACCCCAAAACGTCTATTTCCATACGCTTTTCCCACAGTTCCCTGTCTGCGCATGCGCAAAATGATGACAACGAACGACACACTAGTCCAGGCGGATGCTCCCTCGCGAGAGCTTCAAAATAAGATCTCATACGACACCATAGGATCATTAGGGGCTCACCTAGACCCTAAAACGTCTATTTCCATACCCTTTTCCCACAATTCCCTGTCTGCGCATACGCAGAATGTTGAAAACGAACGACACACTAGTCCAGGCGGATGCTCCCTCACGAGAGCTTCAAAATAAGACCTCATACGACACCATAGGATCATTAGGGGCTCACCTAGACCACAACACGTCTATTTCCATACCCTTTTCCCACAATTCCCTGTCTGCGCATGCGCAGAGTGTTGAAAACGAACGACACACTAGGCCAGGTGGATGCTCCCCCACGAATGCTTCACATTGATACCCCACCTAGACCCCAAAACGTCTATTTCCTTGCCCTTTTCCCACAATTCCCTGTCTGCGCATGCGCAGAATGTTGAAAACGAGCGATACGCTAGACCAGGTGGCAGCTCCCTTACGTATGCTTCACATTGATACCTCACTCGATCCAATCAGCCCACTAGTGGCCCACCTAGACCCAAAAAGGTCTATTTCCGTACCCTTTTCCCACAATTCCCTGTCTGCGCATGCGCAGAATGTTGAAAACGAAAAATACACTAGCCCATGTGGATGCTCCCTCACGTATGCTTCACATTGATACCTCATACGATCCAGTCGGCCCAATAGTGGCCCACCTAGACCCCAAAACGTCTATTTCCATACCCTTTCTCTACTGCGCATGCGCAGAATGACGTCAGTTTTACGTCACACCCAGCCCGCTGGATATTCCCTCACGTTTGCTTTACATTGATACCTCACTCGACACAATCGGTCCACTAGCGGTCCCTACCGATTGCCGAACATTCTCACGAAAACCCACGTATTTGGGACTACTTTCGGTCAGCGGAGGCAGACCGCAAGACCGCATCAACGCCAGACCGCATCATCGCGGAGAAATACATCCCCATGTCACGCCCCATTCATCCAGACCGGAAGTGACGTCATACCTGCGCAGAACACCTCCACACACCTCCCTGCGCACACCTCCACAAAACCTCCGCTTTCGGTTTCTCGTGCATGCGCAGTGAGGCGAATCCGCGTATAAAAGGATACACTATACTACTCACATCACATGCTATAGGATGTATTTCCGCTCATATAGTCCTCGTTGTATTTCTTCCTTATCAGGAAATAAATATATATCCAATTGAAATGAATATTCCCTTGATTCTTCCCATGGAGGATCTCTTCTAATTTCAGGTGTTTTTTTCCTGGTTTTTCTTCTCGAGCTGATTTCCATGGTAACTAAAATCATACAGCTGACATGCGCTGTTCGGAGTTTCGGCGTGATACTTTGCTTTCAGCATGGATGCCGAAATTGATTCCTAGCAGTGTGGGGGCCCTCGGTGGCCGAGTGGTCTAAGGCGCTTCGCTGGTGACCGCTAGCCTCACACCGCTGAACCGGCACGGGTTCGACCTCAGCTGGTCCATGTGTGAAAGTTTGTCAGTTACTTGCCGAAGGGCGGTGGTTCTCTCCGGGTTCTCCGGTTTCCTCCACCAACCAAACTGACTGTCACCATATGAGTAAAACAAACTTGAGTGTGACATTAAGCCAAATCCCCCCCCCGCCCCCCCTAGCAGTGCGGCACGTGGTATTCCTACTAATGTCCGACATCATCCGAGACCGTGTCGAGTGCCCCAAATTCAGTATATCTGTGAAAATTTGTCCGATCGCATGGAATTTTGCATGCTGGTGGGGAATACTTCAAGAGCGCAAAGAAGAGATGCGGTGAGTACTAGGATTTCTGGTCCATGGACACGAAATTGACCCGAAACACAGGAAATGACGTGCGTGCGTGGAATTGTTCCTAGGACTGATATAAAATCAAGCGAAAGCTATGAATATAAGCTTCGAGATCGTCGTAGACATTGGTATGTTGACATTAGAGAATACTGCTGATAACACAAATTAAATTGAAAGATTGAATTCCGCAATGGCTTCCTGACATACTACATTACATCCCCGTGATACTTTCACGTGAAATTCAACTGAAATTCGAATGCGAAAGCAGTAGATAGAAAATTGTTGTCCTGGACAAGTTGCAGTAGGTCAGTAGGTCAGTAGGTCAGCACGACGTCATAAGTGTTACTGTAGGATGAGATGACGACATAATTAAGTATGTAGGTTGAGATGACATTTGTAATTAGGTTATTGGGTCGAGATGGCGTCATATGTAGGTTGAGATGGCGTGATATTTAACATATGTAGGTTGAGATGACGTAATATTTAACTTTATAGGTCGAGATGACGTCATAAATAAGTTTCTAGGTCGAGATGCTACGATATGCTAGATAATAGGGTGCTGTCATATGTAGATTTGAGATGACCTTATAATTAACTTTATAGGTCGAGATGACATCATAAATAAGTTTGTATGTTACCACGAATAGGTCGATATGATGTCATAACTACGCTGACAGAACATTTGGTTCTGTGAACATTACTCGTAGTAGGAAGGAGGATTACGTACTTTAGATCACCCATCATTTGACTTTAGTATAAATACCATCAAGTACTCATACGCGTAACTTAATCTTATTATAACTACTGGTAATATCAAGCACTTCTCATTTCCAGTTGAAAAGCTCAATACGATGTATCAATACGATATCATCTAACTGAAAGTTGCTCCTTTAGCCGCTGTTATACTACTAATCATTCTCATCATTATTTTAACAACTGTGCACACTTCCTCTTCATCACGCATATTTCCCGTCATGGGATGCAGAATAGTGAGATCAGGACAATTTCAAATAATGAAATCTTTAAATGGAATGAAAAACTCAAATCTTTTTTATTAACCACTTTACCTCTCATTTAATATTAGTTATCTACCTATAATTCATTGATTAGTTCATTGATAATTCAGGATTACTAATACACAATCGGTCTACCTCTCAGTCTTCGTGTACAGTGTGGTTCTTCTTTCAACGCTGTGTCTTGCCCCTTTTCGTCAGTTACAGACTCATGGTAATCCACGTACTGAATAAACCGTAAAAGCATCCTCATAGTCCATATTTTGGAGAGTTTCGAGACATCGTCGTTTGTTTGCACAAATTTATGATAAATATCTCAGTCTAACGTTTCACTTCTTGATCAATGTACTTGACGCATCTTCACTATCCTTCACAAACACTTCGTCCACATTGTCCACCACATGTTCGAAGGCGGCCCATAGATCGGGGTTAAGGGATAAATGCATGATGGATCCATTCAGACAACTCAACTGGGCAAAGAACGGGCCACGGCGCACGTAGACTTCCCTAGTAAGACTGTTAATAGCTCGCACAAAATTCTCCCCCGTTGTCACCTTGTATGTGTAGATGTTCGCTATTGTAGACCTGTGCTTATAAATGAATGTATCATCAGAGTATGGAACTTTTATAGTATGTCAAATGTGTTCCCTGTCTTCTGCATCATTACATTACACCTGTCTGATATGTGCAATATATAGATATAGTTTCATCGAAAATCCATCATAGCGAACAATTTTTATACCCCGAGCATAACCTACACGTCATGCTGACATAGTACCTACAATAATTGAAAACTAAACGCGAAATGACAATTTTCTCAACTACCATTTCGCCAGTCAGCCTTTACAGCATATTTTGTTCATATCCTCTAGCATAATTGATACGTCATGTTAACGCCGTGTTAGCAATGATCAACGAGAAAAATATTTATTATTTTGTCGACCATCTACCTTTCCCCGTGAAACTTACATCACAACTCTATTCTGAATCGCATCAATCTTTTTCGCCGAGAAAGAAATTAATCAATCGTTTGCAATAGCTATACTCGTCTTCTTACTCCTATGATATAATTACTCTTTCCATTCATACTGTTTGACATCATTTCACATTTCCTGAACCTATATAACCGCCTTCGTCCACCATCATCCACTGAACTCCACATCTCAAGAATTCGTCACATTTCAAAGTTAGACATCATACCTAATTATCTTTCCCATAGGCTATAGAGTTGAATTTAACAGTATAGCGTAGAAGGTGATTTTCCCTATGTTGTGATAGCCGATAATTCCCAACCGTTGAGGGTTATTAAACTCACTATCAAAGGGTGGGAAAGATGAAGACACATCTCTACCACATAGGTAAATTTGTTGACGATGAGCGTGAAACTCCGCTGCCTATTCACCTAGATCATCCAGCACTATAAAATGGCAGTATTAGATCTGCTCTGTTACAAGCAGGTCCCCCCCCCCCCTCTCCCTCTCCCCTCCCCGTCGTGTTATAGCGGAACAAATGTTGAAAGCGACGTTAAACCCTATTCACTCAGTCACTCACCCTTCTACCGATAATATTATGTATATGTTACGAACTTAACTCACCTCGTCCTAGAGAATCCCATTCTATTTAAGGAGGAATCGAGACGCCGTGCATATAATGCTACATTGGATTCATTTGATTTTAAACGGGAAAGCAATTCACATTATCGACAATCTCTGGGATGAAAGGCTAGATAAGACAAAGAGTAATTGTTCATCACAAGGTTGTCGTGACGGGGAGGGCATTCAAGCCAATGGAATCTAGCTATAATGCAACGCTTTACTGTCCGGATCGTTGTACAACGCCACAACCAATTGCGGTAAACACGGTCTGTCGCCACATTTTTGTGACATACAGACTCTCATGCCCATACATGGAAGTATTTAACTGCAATGATTGTTGTATTTATAATACCCACAATCTCGTGAAGCAAAGGTAAGTTCGGTGATTATCTATCAGTTCCACTATATATGAAATGATTTTTGAGAGAGGAAGAATACATTGGTCGTCAGCGGGATTCGAATCCACGACCCCGGCTTATCGCGCCAATGCTCTACCCACTGAGCTATGACGGCCCACAGGTATTACAACCGTGGGTTCCACTGTATCTTTTTCACCAAGAAGTTCATCGTAATGGACAAAAGCAGAGCACTTATGATGAAATGCTTCTTGCGATGGAATGAACATTTGAAGCCGTTTGACATTCTAAAAGTAAATTTAATATTGAAATTCCACGTTCGATTTAGCACCGCAATATTAGAGACATATTGTCGACGTACACGTACCACCCTCAGCGGTCTTAGAGGTCCATTACTAGCAAATATCAAATAATTACTTGTTCCTTTCACTACAACTGAATTGTTAAAACAGTTTGCTAGTGTTGTTGCTCCTACATTTTATAACTATCTACCTACTGCGATGAAAATTGTGCTAGTCAGGGTACTTTTAAACCGTCTTTCAAATTTTTAACAAAAAATTTAATCAGTTGAACGAAAGTTTTAGTTGAACCATTTAAAAGTCTCAGTCACTGGATGTTTCAATAAGCAATAACCGGTTATATTACATTTTATCTACATATTTTCCTTTTATGCTCATGCACAAATATACTTTGTTGTTAATTGTAATAATGTGCTTTAGCTCTCGACCCTTATGAAAAGAGGCGTATACATATTGAGGCTGTCGAGTTTAAATTATTATTATTATTGAATACAAGGAAACCAATTGAACATTTTCTGAGGTTCGGAGACGTTGTCAGGGAGACGTTGTGCGCTGTGCTTCGAAGATTTTTCTGTAGAAAAACAACTATCACTAAGCCGTTTAAAACGATTCCTATCAATAATTCAATCCCGAAAAAGACGAAGAACCAGGCATCACCAGGATCATTATAGACAAAAAATATCAATGCAATGCTTGTAACATTGGATTCTGTATCGTTGCTGTTCGACATGACGGAGAATAACTTGTATAGCCACGTCTTCTCGGCAGTAAAAACAGCAACAAGTGTAAGATTGGAGAAGGGAGGAAATTATTATAATATCTTAGCCAGAAGTCAATATGTTAATTCTTTCATGGTCTATGATATGACCTTTTCAAGACCACGCATCGACCACCAAGAAGACTAACTGGTATAGCACATCAAATAGGTTCTAAATATAATTAAACATGATATGTTGTTCGAGAAACATTTCCTCTGTGTACGTTACAATTAATTCATTCGCTCCGTTGCACCGACTTCCCACAAGGCACTTGTATAATTATTGATTAGGTGAATTCAAAAGGCCTACCCAGAGTAATTAGTCTTGAGCCCGAGAAAATTGATGTATTCTATTCAACACGGTTTCCATACATAACTGTGGGATTGGTTGGATTTCAGAGCAGTAGTAGGGAAAGAGCAAATCTAGTCGCATTTTATGTGGATGGCCATGCTATAGCATAGGGGGAATGTGGGTGCAGAGGGATAATATTATTTTGACCATGTTATAGCTGAGGGTAATGCTATATGTACAGGGAAAATGGCGGGAAAGGTATGATGAGGAAATGGGGGAGGGGGGGGGGGGAGAGAGCGATAATGTTATAGATTACACCTGGAGGGAGATGACTTGGGGTTCCGAGCGCAATGTTATAAGTATAGGGGAAATGTTCATGTTATAGGTATAGAAAATGCGGGGTCAACCTGGGTGTGTCTGTGGATTGGCTGGCGTCAAATCCATTAGACAACGAGAATGTCATGTCTATCGCGAGGTGCATCCACTTACTCGTCTATGCATTGGTGGAAAAGCATCGATCCAATCGCCAGCCACCACTTGAAGTGACTCTTCTGCTTGGAGGAGGCGTATTCCAGAACATACCGCGATAGCTTATAGGTTATAATCCCCATAGATAGTCATACATGCAGCGAGGAAGATATATACACCTCTATGGTATTATAATATATCTTCCTTGTTATTTACGGCATGAGTGTGGCATCTTAGTTTTGCTATCTTGCGCTGCAGAAGACGATGGGAGGGGTCTCGTGGATTGATTTTTGCTTAAAAGTTCTCATGACACATACGCAGTACGCAAACAGATCGAGATGGACGGGAGGGAGGGAGAGAATTTGGCTTAATGTCACACTTAAGTTTGTTTCATTCATATGGTGACAGTCAGTTTGGTTGGTGGAGGAAGCCGGAGTACCCGGAGAGAACCACCGCCCGTCGGCAAGTAACTGGCAAACTTTCACACATGGACCAGCTGGGCTCGAACCCGTGCCGGTTCAGCGGTGTGAGGCTAGCGGTCACCAGCGAAGCGCCTTAGACCACTCGGCCACCGATCGAGATGGACGGTGGGCTTTTGGCAGTCCGATTGGGTCGTGTGAGGTGCCATAGTGAAGCATTCGTGTGGGAGCTTCCAACTGGATGGGCGTGGAGTAGAAAAAAATATATTTGAATGGGCGTTTTGGGGTCGAGATGGACCAATATTGGTCCGATTGGGTCGTGTGAGGTGTCATAGTCAAGATCTCTCGGGGTAGCGTCGGATTGGACTGGTGCGTAGACTGGTTTCATCATTCTGCGCATGCGCAGTCTGGGAATTGTATAGAAAGCGTGCATTTTGCGAGTGCGCAGGGGTCTGTTTGAGCGATGGAGGGGGTATATCACATCCAAATATAGTGTGTAGGAGTAGTAGCCAATGTGGGTATTTTGAGTGTGTGAAGTAACGTGTTTGGGGTAGAGATGAGCCATCCGGGCTCCAAATGGACCGTGTTGAATGTCATCTTTTAGCTCCTGCATGTACACGACGACTGGCATGGTTTTTGTTGGAAGTGGCATCATGTTACGCTTGCGCAGTTGGGCAGTAGTAACGAAAAGGGCATTTTGAGCTTGAGCAATGATATGTTTGGGCGTGAGCTATCACATGTTTGGGCAATCCAGAGACCATCTTTGGTCTAAGTGGACCGTGGGGGATGTCCATGTTATCTGTGAGAGTAGTAGCTAAAGGTTTCCACCGCGTTGTAAAGATTTCCACCGCGGTGTAAAGGTTTCCACCTCGGTGTAAAGGTTTCCACCGCGGTGTAAAGGTTTCCACCACGGTGTAAAGTATTTCTCCGCGGTGTAAAGCTTTCCACCGCGGTGTTTTCCACCGTCGTGTAAAGGTTCCCAAGAATTTTCTTTGGTTTTCGGTGAATATATAATACAGATATTTATGACAACGTTACTAGAGAGTACAGAAATCTAAAAAAATTATGATATAAACTAGAATGTGTTTGTAAAAAATAGGCAAACAATTGAAAAAATACACAAGAAAATCAGAAAAAATATTAAAAAATGTAAATGACTATTTTAAAACGTCGATGTCCCCTATGGGTCACAGTAATATTCTAACTTTCAGTGATGGTGGAAGTATATCTATTTCCCAGATTGCATGTATGCAAGTACACAAATTCTTCAGAGATATAATTCAGTTTATCCATGATTCTACTCAAAGAAAGATAGTTTAAGGACAACGTATGTAACACGATTTTGTTATACTCTATTTATTTATTCATTCAGTCTTTCATAATATAATATATATTTGTGACATTTCTATTTGGCTTGTCCTCGTATTTAGCTATTTAAATAAAACGTACAAGTATAAACTTTAAATACTTTGTTGACCTTAGGCTAGGGAGCTGAAATTTACTACACTATACAGTTAGGTGTAGATCTTCCCGTAAGGCAAGTTTTCGGACTATATTCTTTTTTTTCTCCCGAGAAAGTTACAAATAAAATAGAGAAGAATTATTTCACAACAAAATTAATTTTAATATTATTTTAGGCAAGAATATTGAGCTAGTATCGACAGAAAAGACGAAAAACCTCATGTCCACAATGGGATTTACCCATGACCCTTTGCACCAAGGATTAAGCCAATAGTGTCAAAATGATCTCAGTCAAATTTACCGAAAAGTCAGAAAGTTTCAGACTATAATTGTTTTTATTCCTTGGTTGCAGTGAAATGTTTGGAAGTGAAATATGATAATACCCCAAGGTGATAGATAGAGATAAAGTAGATCCTAGCGGTCACAGAAGTCACCTAGAATGATTATTGAGTTCATTTCCGTAATCTTCAGGGTGAAATTTGGCGGAGAATATACGGTTTCATTGTAAATATGATATTATATGGGGTGATTTTGCCGATACTATCGAACCGGTGAATTATCACGGCGGCCATCTTGGAAAAATGGCCGTCCAGGCTGACACAAGATGTTTCCCATGATGTGTGGTAGATATGTACATGTGCCACGTTTCATGCTTTGATCACAAAATGCACGATTCTCTTATATTTTAGCACATATTCGCTGGAAATAGAAAATTGTATCAATATAATATTCGAAAAATAGGTCGAAAATGCTTTCTCTGAACTTCACACCACTGTAACGTCATTAGTGTGGCCATTAGTTCAAAGAACTTCGCCTCAGCACACCGTGGGAATGAGAGACAACTGAGACGATACCGTCCTGTCAAAAAGGTTCCTTATACTCTCAATTCTCTTTATTTTTATAACTTATGCCTGCCGACAAGGATTGCACGTGCAGGTTCATGTATATCCGAAATAATTCCAAGTTTATATTAAAATCATACATTTTTCAACTTGAAATGTGGGAAAAGGGCTAGGTATATTTGGAAATGTTTCGCATCTATAGATTAAATATGTTTTAGTACTAGGGAAACATACAAGAAAAAAAAGAATCTGGATACAGTTCTTTCTGTTTGTTTCACATATGTAAAACGAACAATTATATCTTGCACAACGTGTTATGTCGACCTGAAAATATCATTGTTTCCCGACGATACGTCCCTCATTCTCGACGGATCCGAACAATCTTTAAAAACAGCTTAATTTATTGAACAATTTTGGTAAAATTTCCGGATTAAAATTAGTTTTTCTTCTAAAAATCAAGTCATATGGACAAGAACTATGAAATATAGTCAAAATGAAATATGTCACAGCTACAACTTACAATGGCGAATAGAACGATTTGTGCTACTAGGTATAGACTTTGACATAAATCTGGGGGGCATTTTGCCCCCACTAAATTCTGTGCGCTATCTCTTGAACGACAAGAAATTGAGAGCTGACGCTTCGTGATTTTTGAGTTTGTCATATTGGAGTCATTTTGAGCCTGTTTGCATCATGGGTATGATATGGGTATGATATGGAGTGGGGAGCTCTTGTGGTGTAAAATACGTCATTGAAGACGTCATCAGTACCGTAGTAGAAAAGGGCAGCGTCGCTCGAGTGTGGCAAGAGCAGCAGAGAATACACCTAACGGGCAAGAACGAATATGACAGATACAACATAAAATGGCGGTTTCTGTTGGACAAGAGTATACTTGAATTGTAAACACACATCGGCTCTCCCAGCTTGGGTGTGTTGTGATGGGCGAAATAATAAAATGATTGGCCTGTAATCCTTGTTGTTGTTGTTGTAGTTCTCTTAAATAACTAGGTCAAGACGTTGAGTCATTAGGGTTTAGGTCTCTGTGCGTGTGTGCGTGTGTGTGTGTTGAGTGTGGGTGTGTGTGTGTGTGTGTGTGTGTTGAGTGTGTGTGTGCGTTTACGAAAGGTGTATAACGGGGATATTTATATGTATACACACCTTCATACTGGGGACACACACATCTTTGACAAAGACTGGGAATCTGTTTCGCTGCCCGTATTATGACCTTGTATTCAACACTATAGTGAACAAAATAAATGAGGTATATTTTGACAGGAGAAGACACAAAGAGGTGTATTTGAAATTGAAAACGAGTGTTTGCCTGGATGTTCCCACTTTTACGGAATGTTTTGATGTATCCCCACTTGTAGACTGGAATACGGGCTTGGCTATATCAAGTGCAGTTCAAATGTGAACTGGTCTGAATGTGTCATGGAGATCCTGAGGCTTCCCAGAACACAAACCAGTAACAGGTTTCTTAAATAGCCAATAAATAAAGACGTCCGCACTTGTATGGTTGTCAGTGGATGTCCCCACTAAGCAGCTCTCGTAAACATGTGTGACTGGGTGTGTGTATGTGTTGGGGTTTTCATAAGGCAGGGAGGGTAGAGGGGAAAAAGAATATAGATAGTAACCGACTGACCAGTCAATGCATATTTACTCGATTTTTAGCTAAATAAAAAAAAAGAATCGGGTTTTCTTTCTCAAATATAGCTTTGTATTGGCTACCGGCACATGAGACACTCGTTTCTGAACTCTATTCCCCCTTGATGGCTCTTTCATTAAACCGAAAATGTTAGTACGTTGAAATAAATGTACAAATCGGTCACTGGAGTCCAGACAAAAGGTTTAATGAGACAGTTTAGATGGCGATCCCTACAGTATGCTTTTCCGTTCGAACAAATGTAAAGGTTTTCTCCGCGGCGTAAATTTTTCTCCGCGGTTTAAAGGTTTCCACCGCGGTGTAAAGGTTTCCACCGCGGTGTAAAGGTTTCCAGCGCGGTGTAAAGGTTTCCAGCGCGGTGTAAAGGTTTCCACCGATGTGTAAAGCTTCCACCGCGGTGTCAATGTTTCCACCGCGGTGTAAAGATTTTCTCCGCGGTGTAAAGTATTTCTCCGCGATGTAAAGCTTTCCACCGCGGCGTTTTCCACCGCGTTGTAAAGCTTTCCGCCGTGGTGTAAAGGTTTCCACCGCGGTGTAAACGTTTCCACGCGGTGTCAATGTTTCCACCGCGGTGTAAAGATTTTCTCCGCTGTGTAAAGTATTTCTCCGCGGTGTAAAGGTTTCCACCGCGGTGTAAAGGTTCCACCACGATGTCAATGTTTCCACCGCGGTGAAAAGATTTTCTCCGCGGTGTAAAGTATTTCTCCGCGGTGTAAAGCTTTCCACCGCGGTGTTTTCCACCGCGGTGTAAAGCTTTCGAAGAGTTTTCTGTGGATTTCGGTGAACATATAATACAGATATTTATAACTACGTTAATAGAGATTACAGAAATCTAAAGAAATTATGATATAAACTAGAATCTGTTTGTAGAAAATAGGCGAAAAATTGAGAAAATACACAAGAAAATCAGAAAAAGTATAAAAAAAATGTAAATGACTATTTTAAAAGTCGATGTCCCCTATGGGTCACAGTAATATTCTAACTTTCAGTGATGGTGGAAGTATATCTATTTCCCAGATTGCATGTATGCAAGTACACAAATTCTTCAGAGATATAATTCAGTTTATCCATGATCCTACTCAAAGAAAGATAGTTTAATGACAACGTATGTAACACGATTTTGTTATACTCTATTTATTTATTCATTCAGTCTTCCATAATATAATATATATTTGTGACATTTCTATTTGGCTTGACCTCGTATATAGCTATTTAAAGAAAACGTACAAGTATAAACTTTAAATATTCTGTTGACCTTGGACTAGTTAGCTGAAATTTACTACACTATACAGTTAGGTATAGATCTTCCCGTAAGGCAAGTTTTCGGGCTATATTCTTTTTTTTTCTCCCGAGAAAGTTACAAATAAAATAGAGAAGAATTAATATTTCACCAAAAAAATAATTTTAATGTTCTTTTAGGCAAGAATACTGCGCTAGTATCGACAGAAAAGACGAAAAACCTCATGTCCACCATGGGATTTACTCATGACAATTTACGCCAAAGATTAAGCCAATAGTCTCAAAATGATCTCAGTAAAATTTACCGAAAAGTCAAAAAGTTTCAGACCATAACTGTTTTTATTCCTTGGTTGCAGTGAAAAGTTTGGAAGTGAAATATAATAACACCCCAAGGTGATAGATAGATATAAAGTCGGTCACAGAAGTCACCTAGAATGATTATTTAGTTCATTTTCGTAATCCTCAAGGTGAAATTTGTCGAAGAATGTACGGTTTCACTGTAAATCTGATATTATTTGGGGTGATTTTGCCGATACTATCGTATCGGTGAATTATCACGGCGGCCATCTTGGAAAAATGGCCGAGCAGGCTGACACAAGATGTTTCCCATGATGTGTGGTAGATATGTACATGTATCACGTTTCATGCTTTGATCACAAAATGCACGATTCTCTTATATTTTAGCACATATTCGCTGGAAATAGAAAATTGCATATAATATTCGAAAAATCGGTCGAAAATGCTTTCTCTGAACTTCACACCACTGTAACGTCATTAGTGTGGCCAGGATTGGATTGCACGTACAGGTTCATGTATATCCGAAATAATTCCAAGTTTATATTAAAATCATATATTTTTCAACTTGAAATGTGCGAAAAGGGCTAGATATATTTGGAAATGTTTCGCATCTATAGATTAAATATGTTTTAGTACTAGGGAAACATACGAGAAAAAAATAAGATAGTGGATACAGTTCTTTCCCTTTGTTTCACATATGTAAAACGAACAATTATATCTTGCACAACTTGCTATGTCGACCTGAGAATATCATTGTTTCCCGACGATATGTCCCTTATTCTCGACGGATCCGAACAATCTTTTAAAACAGCTTTAATGAACAATTTTGGTAAAATTTCCGGATTAAAAATGTTTTTTTTTCCTTCTAAAAATCAAGTCATACGGACAAGAACTATGAAATATAGTCAAAAAGAAATATGTCACAGCCAGAACTTACAATGGCGAAGAGAACGATTTGTGCTACTAGGTATAGACTTTGACATAAATCTGGGGGGCATTTTGCCATCCACCCCCACTAAGCTTTGCGCTATTCTCTTGAACGACAAGAAATTGAGAGCTGATGCTTCGTGATTTTTGAGATTGCCATATTGGAGTCATTTTGAGCCTATTTGCATAACTCCCAGAACAGAGGATCAAGATGACGGCCACGTGGCGTACCAGAAAAGTAATGATTTCATCATTTTCTCCAAAATTTCTGCTTTTCTGTGAGGAAAAGTGGGTAAATACTATTTTATTTCACATCAGATTAATATTTACTAATTTATAATGCAATTTTTGCGGAGAAATTACATAAATAAAAAATACGGAAAATCTGAACAATAAATCGACCAAAAATTGTCTTTTTGAAAATGACGTAACTGTGACGCCATCAAAGCGGCCAGCTTGGATTATTTTTTACATTTTCTAGTAGAGCTTTATCCAAGAGTACAATGTGGTAAGTTTCAGCTCTCTAGCTCAAGGGATAAGAAAAATAATTTAAGGGAGCTGAATGCCCTCCCCCACTTTTAGGCCCCTGTTGTTTTTTGCTCCTATCTCCGGAACGACAAAAAATGAGAACTGAAACTCCGTGACTTTGTAGATTATGATATTGGAGTCATTTTGAGCATATTTGTATGACCACCCCCCTCCACCCCGAGCAAAGGATCATGGGTAAATTCAAAATGGCGTCCATGTGGGGTACCAGAAAAGTGATATTTTCGTCAGATTTCTTCAAATTTTCAGCTTTTCTGCATGGAAAGGTCGGTAAAACCTGTTTTATTTCATATCAGATTATTATTTACTAATTTATTATGCGAAGAAAACACATCAATCAAACCGAAAAATCGTCCAAATTTTTTTTGAACATCATCATAACGGCCATCTTGAATTTTTTTTTACAGTTTCTAGTAGAGTTTGACCCAAAGGATATAGTGTGGTATGTTTCACCCCTGTAGCCTTATGGATAGCGATATATATATGGGAGGCACTCCCCCCCCCCTCCCCCAGGCTGCGGTACATCCCAAACAGCCCATGCCAGATAGGGTTAATATTAACTTCTTACAATTCCTTTTTTGTTATGTCGGCAGTTCAGAAATAGTGATAACCGAAATTGGGTAAAGATATAGTTTACAAGCACCTCCAGTTCCATAACAAATCAATGTGTTTCTGAAAAGTGGTCAAATGATAGGTACAAAATCCTAGTAAAAATCAGTGACAAAAAGACAGCAGCGATGGAATTCTATATTTAATAATATAAATACTGAACAATGGAAACACATTTATAAAACGAATTTTAAATAACAAAATACGGATTATCAGTGGTTTCAATATAGAATAAACCATTTTGTACCGGCCACGAGCAAGTTTCTTTGTAAAATAAAAAGAAAACTGATTCGCCTTTGTGCACCCTCTGTGCAAAAGAGGAGGAAACTTTGATACATATTTGTTGAACGCGAACAGGTTCAGAGACAATTCTAAAAAGAAGTTATATCGAAAGTATTCGTAATCAAATTTCCTTTAACAAACATGTTTTTATTTGGGATTCTTTATTCCTTCATAAAAGAACAGATTAGAAATATTATTTTGATGACTTCAAAACATTATATTTTCTACGTATTCCAACAGGGTGGTGACAGTTAATGCATTTCAGAAAACGTTGAAAATAAATGTATATTTAAAAATATATTACAGTAAATGAACAAACGTCGAAGCGCCAAAGTCGAGAAGGATTTCGATAAACTGGAACGACTAAAAATGACACTTCACCATTATATCCTTAAATTGATCGTGCAAATATAGTTCAGTAGGAATTTGCTTGAACAGACAGGTCGATTAAAACAGGTGCAGAAACACAATAGCACAGCGAATCGCCCTTACAATACTTAAAACTTCGCGACGTGGATTGGTTAAACCAAACCAAAATAAAATAAAGCACGAAATGCATGCCCGTCCGCGCCCTTTAAATTGGTTCCCGGAATTGCCGAAAATTATTTGACAAAAATTGATATGTAGGCTAGCGGGGGTATTGTATGGCTCATACTGAGCCCACAAGGTAAAACTGATATTCGATACATCATCAACGTGCTTACATGCTTTCGGAAACAACTGTGTTCATTATTACAGAAGGTGCGCATAATGAGGGTTGCAATAATCATGATTATATATACATACTATAGTCTGTCCGTTTTAATTAGTCGTCTACTTAGGATCTTTTCAAAAATCACTAGTTAACTCTGCGTAAATTTTCTTTTTTTTGCAGCGTGTAGAACAAATTGAACTCTACAAAATGACTACCATTTCTCCGTGATATCGATAATATATCACGATTGAAATAACTTTGTAATTCTCTCCATATAAAATTCCAGTACATTTGTTTCATGTACCAGGCGTCAATTACATATAGAGAGACGTCATAATGTATTCTACCCACTGGCACAAAGGTCATTGATTCCGTATTAAGTAATAACAGGCGGTCCGTTGGAGTGTCGCTTATATCCTTGCCCAGTGAAATTGCCGAATGATGAACCGGACACACCTCTATGACCGCACACGGCATTGTTGACCTTTGTGTCAGTGGGTATGAATACATTATACATTATGACGTCTCCCTATTTAATACTAGAGTTTTATATGGAGTTATTTCAAGCGTGATATATTATCCATATCACGGAGAAAAGGTAGTTATTTTGTAGAGTTCAGTTTGTTCTACACGCTGCAAAAAATATGATAATCGATAAAGTCAAGGAGTTTCAGCTCTCCATTTTTTTGTCGTTCCGGAGGTAGCGCAAAAAGTTTAGTAGGGGGGGGGGGGCATTCCCCTCTAGGCCAGGTAGGGTTAAAATGGACAGACTTTAGTAGGATATTGCTTAGTTTCTTATGGTCATCTATTGTTTGACAGCATATAATTTGAGCATATGTATTAGTTATTTGAAGTGAACTATTGTTAAAAATAATGAACTCCAGCCTTCATTTCTAACACTCAGTTTGAAACATCAATATTACACTTGAGTTGAGAGGTATTGTATCTGAATCGGCGAGGAGAGCGAGAGTGTCAAATCAAATCTTGACAGCGTTATCAATGCTTGCGACCTATTAGGTTGCGTTTTTCTAATATAGCGCGGATCTATCTGCGGGTTGATGTGCTCATAAACCTGTTTTCTCATAATTTACCAAATAAACAAATAATACATCAAAAATAATAATAATAATAATATTTATAAATATCTCAAGTATTGCGAAGAATTCAAACAGTACTTAACAATGTATGTTGCACGTGAAATATGTTGTGTAGGATGAAAGTTACAATTTGAATGATAAGTTGGTTTGATATATATAGATAAACAAATAAAGACTGCATACATGTCACTGTACGAACACAGTCACAATCAAATGTAAACAAATATCATTTGGCCTCAAGTCATCAATACGACAGCTTGGAAATCGACCGTCCCTACACAACCAGAAAAATTGTGATGACCCATCACCATTTTGCCTGGTCATCACCCTTTAACCCTACCAGGCCTGGGGGAGGGGGTCCAAAACGCTCCCCCCCCCCCACCAAACTTTCTGTGCTATCTCCGGAACGTCGAAAAATGAGAGTTGACACTCCGTCACTTTAAATTGTATCATATTGAGGTCAGTTTGAGCGTATTTCCATAACTCCGCGAGTAGAGGATCATGAGTAAATTCAAGATGGCGGCCACGTGGGGTACCAGAAAAATGATGATGCAACACTATTTTATTTCACATCACATGAATATGTACTAATTTATCACGCAGTGTTTTTCGGTGAAATTGCATAAATGAAAAATTCGAAAAATCTGACCGAAAAGTCCACCAAAAATGCCGTTTTAGAAAATGACGTCACTGTGACGCCATCAAAGCTGCCATCTTGAATTTTTTTCACATTTTCTGGTAGAGCTTGATCCAAGGGTATAGTGTGGTGAGTTTCAGCCCCTTAAAGATGAAACAAAAGGTGATGGCTCATGTAATCACCCCATCTAAGGTGATGACCAGGCCTTGTCAGCCTGAGATGGTTTGGCTGATCACCCTAAAACGTTGATAGCTATCACCATTTAAAAGTGCTGATGGAATAAAGTGATGACTCTATCTGATCACCTTTTTTGAGCGATGCTCTCATTACATTTTATGGTGATGATGCCTGGTCATCTCCCGTTAAAGGTGATGAAAAAGGGTGCTGGCTGATTTCGTTACTCTTCTAGGGTGATGGCCAGGTCTGTTCCCCCTAAAAGGTGATGGACTAAAATGTGCAACCATTGCTGATCACCCTAAAGGTTGATGGTGAAATAAAGTCATGGCTCTAACTGATCATTCTGTGATATGTAATAAACAAACAAAAACTAGGCATGCGACAATCAGATGGTCGACCTACTATACATTTATTTATTTCATATTACTTTATAGAGAAAATACCGCGATAACATGTGCTGTAGCATACGCTATTGCACAACATCTATCAATATCACTGTCGACCTGCAATTTGTGTTATGGGTACGCTATCTGATGTTACTTGTGTGATATGCCACCTTCTTGTATATGGTGTCTAATATCTTAGATATTTACTGTTATCTTGACTGAGAAATAACTGCGAAATAATAGTGTTATATTCGACCTTCCTATAGCGTGAGACAAAGCCGGGACCTCCTCATGTGGCGCGCCCCTCTTTTCTTTTGTTGATTAATTTCAACTCAAGTGATGACGACATCCTATCTACTATTATACATCTCATTGGCCTGCTATATGCAGATGATACAATCATTGTAGCGCAAAGTCTTGATGATTTACAACAAGCATTAGATGTTTTCTCAGAATACTGTCATATTTGGAAACTCGATATCAATACAGATAAAACGAAAATTATAGTGTTTGGTTCCAGAAAATGTAATCAGGAGTTCCTTATTACGGGTAAACAGATAGAAATTGTTGATATGTACAAATATCTTGGTATTGTCTTCAGTAAAACAGGCTCCTTTGTGAACGTTATCAAACGCATTGTCGAACAAGCAGGTAAAGCATTGTATCTCTTATATGCCAGGATAAAGAACTTATATCTTCCTATTGACTGTCAGCTTCTACTGTTTGACCAAACTGTCGTCCCCCTATTACTCTATGGTTGTGAGATCTGGGGGTTTGGTAATACTGGTATTATCGAATTGATGCATACAAACTTTCTCAAACATATACATGTACTTTGTGTCAGGAAATGTACTCCTCATTTTATGTTGTATGGAGAACTTGGCAGATACCCGCTCATGCTAACTATACAGAAACGAATGTTGTCATTCTGGGCAAAGTCTCTAAACTTTCATACTTGATATATAAACTCTTATATAACAGCTATGTATCTGGAACTTTTAAAAGTAAATGGGTGAACTTTATAAAAAACATCTTTAGACAATGTTGGATGTAGTGATATCTGGCTTCATCAAAACACTGGGAACATAGTCTGGTTCACAAAGTATATCGAACAGCTACAAACAGATCAGTACCAACAGACCTGGTCAACCATTGTGAGTAACTCTTCAAAAGGTCTTCATTACTCAAGCTTAAAACTGCTATACACCTCGGAAACTATCTTTACCAATTACCTTTCAAAATTTATCATCCTCTAGTCAAATATAGACTGTGTAATCACATTCGGCAGATGGACGAAAACCCCGAGATTAGAAAGAATATGTATCCTTTGCAACTTGAACACAATTGGAGACGAACGTCATTACATCTTCCATTGTACCCATTTTCACCATCTCAGAATCAATTATATTTCACAGTACTATATAGCAGGTGACTTGGATCTCAAATATTCAGAACTTTTTAATTCAAGTCGCATGAAAACGCTGAAAAAGTTAAGCTTGTTTGTCTCAGCTATCTTGAATTTTTTTTCCATTTTATAATATCTCTAATGCTTGTATTTTGCAATGTTGTATATATATATATATATATATATATATATATATATATAATTTTTTTCCATGTACAAAACTCAATTTTAATTAACTCATCAGTTAGAATGAAGGATACACCATCATTCTAAATATGTTATTCAACTTTAGTCGACCATATCTACCTCCCCCATCCTATGGGATTATATCAAATAGGATGGGAACGGGGTGGATATGATCTCATATAGCCCAATGTGGCACTTCTCAAGGTCCGCCGATGCCCCAAGCCCTTCTCTGAGACTTTCGGCTTTTCGGTCCATTCAGAGGAGGAGCATGCATGATGGCTTGATGACCTTAATCGATTAGAGTGATATGCGGACCAATTATTTACTAATTGTGTGTATATTATATAAATATATATATTTATTATCTATATTGTCGAAAAAAATTATCTATTTGGAGACATTTAATTTGTGTGTAGAGTGGATGTATAAACTGGAAGTATGTTTCACAGAATGCATATACATGTATGTACATAAGTGAATGAAAAACTGTCTTTTATGCGTTGTAAAGTACTTGTGTGATCTATGTATATTGTAACCACTGTATTGATACCACCTCCGCACGAAATGTACATGTATATACCTATCTTCACCACTTATGTCACGAATTGTGACCAGTGTGGAAAATAAAGTTGAAGTTGAAGGTAAGCAATGTCGTCGTGGTCAGCTGATATTGCATTGAAGAAGCATGCATTCACAAGACGCACACACAAACAGGAAATAGAGATCCGGTCATCCTCTGGGTAGCTGGTCACTTACTCATAGATGTATCTTGTATTCACGCCATTAGCCATTGGATCTGTGGCTTTAGGCTACATATGCTTCTATCGAAATCGATATGGTACCACAACCACTCAGTGTAAGTTTTTTTTGTTATGGTTCAACTTCATCTAGAGAAGAATCAGCATCGAATATCAAGAATCGATGATGACATTGTTATACGAGTTAGCATTCGTCAACAACACATACAACATAAGTCTATAGAGATCCCCTGTCGTTCGGAGTTTAAGACTGAAATTATATAGTTAATCAGTTCTCCCTTCACGTTCATTTCCCTTCCTCTTAACTGGTTTATCTTAAACTCACGAATATATTACCTACGCTACAAACTTATCATGATAATCTATTTACGGTACAGTGTAGAATACATTCACAGATTGTATCTTTATAACAGATGATATAACATAAAATAAATTTCGCCTAAGTGAAAACGGATATAAAAATGCCCCCCCCCCATCCCCAAACCCACCTATCCTCAAATATTTTCGTATCCTTGTGACCAGCATCTACCAGATCTACCAGAAATTGCATGGAAACTCCAACATGGATGAACGGATAACGTCATAGAAGTTACTCACGAGAAATTTTGAAGAATCCAGGACGTTCACAAACATTTCAGTCACACAAATAAAAAAAATTCTGAGATATTGCTTTTTGAATCCTTGAACGCTGAGTTCCTTTGGAAAAATCGAATTGACTAAATTAGGTGCTTGGGGATGACCAGAAAAATTATGAGACAACGCCTGGGGATGACAAAAAAAGAAGAATGATACCACGCCTTTGGGATGACCAAAAAGACTGAAGTTACGCCTGAGGATGACAAAAAACCTGAAACGACGACCATAATTCATAACGATCCTGGAACATGAACGCCCAGAGACCAGAATATCACTCTCCAAAGCAGATACCCCCATAGGCCCAACGAACTAGTATCTAACAAGAAATTGATTCTTTGACTCTCACGCGAAATACGACGCAGTCTACTGTTACAGGCACGGAATTTGTTTTTTTCCTGGACGGCTTTGTAAGTACAAAGACAAAAAATCAACCACGAGAGCAGTATTCACCAGAATAACCTAAAATAGATCGAAAACTTGTATGTAGACTGAATGGTGGAATAGTTACCAAACCAACAAATCGTCAGCTCGAATTGCAAGCTTTGTTTTTTTGTTTTGAAAGTACAACTTCATTGTATTGAAATTCGGCCAATCATTAGTTTCAAATTCAATTTTAATGTATTGAAATTCAGTTTCAATGTATAACATATCGACCGATCCAAAGTCGGTAAATATCAATATATTCAAAGTCAACCTGTGACATCGTCTGCTCAGAGCCACGTATGAGAGAACAAAATGTAGCTAGCCGTATTATTATCCGTATTATAGGGCTGATCTGAAGATTCAGAAACAGAAATTCCTTCCATCGCAAAAAAAATGTTCCCATCATTTTCAGACCGGATCGGGAAAATCGGGGCACCCGATCACATAATCGGGTATCCTGATCACATTTCGAACGCTCTCTGACAGCGATAAATCATGCGTCACAGATTTCTCATTTTGTAACCTCAGGAAAACAATTTATCGTTCGTTACAATATGAGACATCTGATGTTAATCTTAATGGTACAGCATCATTTCTTGGTTTATGAGAATTTAAGACCACTAAAAACTCATACTTTGTCCACAAAGGACAGTGGAGATTTAGTGTTTTAGTATAAGTAACATATTCAAGAATATATTTTGATCATTTCTCTCGCCCGAATTCGTCGGGTTTCTCGACGAAAGGGAGTTTCGATGTGTATGTAACTAACCCCATCAAATCAAGTGTAAACCGGACCTTCCGATTAGATTACCTACATAAAATATGGCATGCTGACGAAAAGCAAGTAAAATCTTCTTTCATTGGTTGAATATCAGGACATGTGGTTGGCTGATTTTCAAAAGACCTACGTTTAAACTGGAGTTCCATGTGTTGATATCTTCCGATACACTGAAATTAGGGGCTTATTATTGACGATTTCAATGTGTTAAGGAGGTGTTCGCTTTAGATGGATATTTCCCCCTTCAGCGTCGCTCTCTGCTGCTCTATTGTCTCGCTCCGAACCGGCCAGTATATTGTGACGTAATGCTCAGGTATTCCCCAGTTATTTGTCAGCCCAACGAGGCCGGTCTAATGGAAATTTCTGGTTCATATCCTCATTCAGTTACCACATATATTTTCATGAACGACCCAACTATTACGAACAATAATCAGTGATGTAAATATATAAACCTACTCGAAAACTGCCAACTTTTTGAGGATCATTTCCTGAATAAATAGAGAATACATTTAAGTCGGAAAACTGTGAACAACTATACATTAGCGGCAAAATGGGAAATGAATATAGCCATATTGTAATGACGAAATAATGAAGAATAAATGTAACTGCTGTGAACCAGGAATTTTCCGTAGAAGTTATATACATATGAATTTGGATATCTGAGACTTGTTTTGATTAAAAGGGTCATATTTTGTGTGAAAATTCAGTATTTTCTCTCTGAAGCTAATAGCTTTTGAAGTAAACACGAGGAAATTATTTTTTTCGGACACACAAACGAGATCAGAATATTGTATATTATTGAGCGTATGCGGGTGAGTGTATGCGTATGTGTTAGATAGACCTCATTGGGAAATCGGAGTTCGCCGTGACGGAAAGACGTATCCAGTCTTAAAACTGGCCGGCGGGTGTGAGGAGGGGGCGGATTATTATGACCAAACTTTCTACATTATGTCCTAAAAGCTGCTTTCATGCCAAGTTTTAGAGAGCCTTTTGCAACCTTATACGGTAAAAGGTTTCATTTGGCAACGGAGGCTTTTAACATTAATAAGCTTGGAACACAACCGAGTGTCCAGTTTCATACGATACTTCTAATGAGCTAATGCATTAACTTTGCCTTGAGGTGAAGATTCAATAGTCTTTCCTATTTCCCATTGTCATCGATCTTTGTAAAAGCATCGCTCATAATTCGCAGTGCAGTTATAATTCATAGGCCACCGATTGTTGCATACAGCAGCAGACCAATTATGTAAGTTAGGCGCTCTTACGGCGAAATGACCATGAATGAAGACCAGTTTCGCTTGAAATTTATACTGAATTTATGGTGGGTTGGAAAGAGCCCAAAATTCTCAATGAATATAGGTGCCTGCAAGCAACTTAGATAAATCAGCAATTAATTATCATTGAGAAGCTAATCATGTGAAGAGGTGGGGATAATATTACACTTGCGCAACATTCAGAGCCGTAGCCAGGATTTACTGAGGGGTGCATGGTTCGCCTTCACTCCAAAAGGGCACATCAGGGGGCTCGCTGTATGGGAAAAGGGGCAAATAGAGGGTTCGCTTCAGTTTGAAAACGGCATTTATATGAAGAAAATATATAATATTTCTGAAAGGGGTTTCGCCCGAACCCAGAACCCCCACCCTTGGCTACGGGCCTGACATTTATTAATTAACTACCTGATGTTGGCTGGAAAACGGGCTCGCCTCATCATTCCGGTGCAATGCACAAAAACTGGACCAATACTTGTTTGCCACAAGAGTTCGCTGATCAAATCTATCTTTGCTATGACCGGACAGCTACGCTCCATCTCGCTTGTGTTCTACATGTATTTGTCTATATAGGCTTACATAGCTCACGATAACAATCTCAAAACTGGTGTGTTCCAAAAGTACACAGTCCCTCGGGCAAAAATTATCCCTCCAATTCGTGGTGTGTACAATATATACATACTGGTGTGTGATTTTTCTACAAAAAAGGACCTTGTATGTTAAGATGAACAACCCCCCATAGTGAGCATTCAGTCCATTCACAACGGTCCACGTGAGATTGAATAGATCCCGAGTAACCGACACGATCGCGGTCTGTCACGCCAATCATTTTTTTACAACCGTTTTCTGTATAATTAAGAAGTGCTCCCCCCACTATATATTTTCGCTATCGCTAAGGATAGAGGGCTGACACTTGCCACACTATATCTTTGTGTCTTGCATGATAAATTAGTAAATAATAATCTGATATGAAATAAAATAGATTGTACCCATTTTTCACACAGAAAAGCACAAATGTTGCAGAAATCTGACGAAAACATAAATTTTCTGCAAATAGGCTCAAGATGACCCCAATATGATAATCTACAAAGTCACACAGTCTCAGCTCTCAATGGTTTGTCGTTCCGGAGATAGGCCCCCCCCCCCTCCCCCAATGTCAGGTAGGGTTAAACAAATACAAAAATGTATCAAACTATTGAAAGATTTTGGAGAAATATTTTGAGATTACAATCAAAATAAATCCACTCTTCAATACCCTATCCATTCGGCCATCTCGTACTCTTACATTTACAAGTAACACTGCTTCAGTTATCGTATATGAAATTCAAAAGCATATGACAAATACAATATTTCGTAAAGTTTATTTTTTTATATGAAGATAAACGATAACCGAAACTTGGTTTGCGGGCCAGCTACCGATCCAACGGAGTATTATAATATGCAAATATGTCTGTGGTTCTAGTTTATATTTACAAGGCTTTCCAGCCCAAAACTATCAATTTTGTACAAACCTACCATTTTGAAAAGTTATTGTTAAAAAACCCATATTACACATGCTCCTAATATTCCAAAGACGTACGAGGTCTTTTGTGTATAAAGAGCGCGTGTACATGCCTCTGCTATATGATATTAATTATATTCCCTTGTGACTGCAATTTATAAGATCTGAGAAGAAACTGTATTGTAAGGACTAATATTGCCAGGTAGACACACGTATCCAGCATCCATTCAATCATTTATGAATCGAATATCACATGACGTTGTATTGTATATACTGTGGAGACTAAGGACCAGTTTACCGTCACCATGATTGGCTTGAAATGAAGTATTTGGTAATGATTACACATACATGTATGCAAGGGAGATAACTAGGGGAAATACATAGCAATTGATACTGCATATACATATGAAGGTACACAGTGATGTGTGTACAAATATATGTAGGCCTACAGTAGTTTTGAGTGTGTGGTCCAGTGGTAACATCTCGGACTCTTGCCAATGCGACACGGGTTCAATCTCACACGGTGTTGACTCGATCGTATGTGAGAGTTTCTGGTCCCAGGCCGTGCTCATGGGTTTCTCTCTGGATATTCCGGCTCCCCCCCCCCGCCACGACAAAACCAGATGCATGACTGTGAGATATATATCCGTGTATGAGACTCAGTGATTCAGGCCTTATAGGTGTCTTATCAATTATTTGTGAAGAGTTTCTACAAGGGTTTTGTTTATTAACTAGAAAGAGCAAAGTACTAAAGCGTCAATTTGACCATAATTCCAGTTATGTTTTTACATATTTCGTGCCTATCTGATGTAGCTTAGAAGCTGAAAACTGAGATTATAATTCGGACATTTGTTTCCAAGACAATGTCCTGGTTATTATGATAACATTTAAGATTTTGTCACAAAACCACGATTTACGAGGGGAAAGGGAAGGAAAGGATATCCCACGAAAATCCTTCATCTGGAAAGTGTGCTATACTAGTGTGCTCGCCTACTCTCGCAGATTATTAAAGCCAGTCACATTTTCCCCATAAAATACACCTTAATCATATATGCAATCTCTTGTTTGCTGCAGAAAATACTACATGTATGACTTATGATACGCTCTGCTGACTTGCAATCAGTCATTTGCCTTGCCAATTACTCAACATGATATTTCCCACCGTAAAACTCGTCGGCAATATTAAATACTGTGAATATGTACCTATTATGTGTGTGTTAGCAATCATGTGTGTGTTAGCTATTATGTGTGTGTTAGCTATTATCTTCGAAGATTCTGCGAGAATTTTCTATATTAACCAGAAGGAGCAAAGCAAAAAATAGCGCCAATTTGACCATAATTCAAGTTAAGTTTATATATTTCGTGCACACCTGATATGGTTTAGAAGCTGGAAAGTTAGGTTATAATTCGGGCGATTGCTGTAAAACCAAAGTAGTGGTTAGTATGATAACATGTGAGGTTTTCTCTAGAAATCTCGAATTCAGATAAAAAATCAACTAAAAATAAGATGTCATTGTGCACACCGCAGGTCATGGTAAATGTGGAACTCGCAATATTTGGCAACATGGCTTCGCCTCAACTTCGGAAAAGGTTTGAAAAACTTCTCTTTTCATAAGCCATCGGCTGTGGGCTTTTCCAATGGGATTCCCCGAACAATAGCACTAGACGACCTCGAACTATAAATAAAACCGTATTTTTTTTTCGGTAAGATATTCTCCGGCCTTTATCCTGGCGTCATGATCTATAAATAGAACAGGGTTTTCCCAGCAAAAGCCTATTGGCAGCTAATAATTAATGAGGGGCTCTACGTTATTGATGCTGCAATGAACTCCGCTATCAAGATTGAACCATTTAGCCATCGTTGTGGGAGCTGATCTTACATTATTCCTAGAACTGATCTTCAACGATGTCAAATATCTAGTGGGTATATTCTACCGACCCCCGGGTAAAAATGTAAATGCGTTCAACAATCATCTATCTTCTTTGCTTAAAACCCCGGACATAGAACGGAATAAATGTGTTCTTATGGGCGATTTCAATATTGACTTATTCAAAACTGATATCCATAGCCCATCGAAAGATTTTCTTGAAATTATGAAATCGCAGTATTTTTTCCCACAGATTACTAAACCTACCAGAGTCAAATCGCATACAGCAACGCTCATAGATAACATTTTTATAAATTTTCATGAAGACAATCTTCTATCAGGAATATTTTTAACAGACATAACTGATCATTTCCCGATTTTTCATTTACTACAGTCCACGTAGGAATATAATCCCCCGCGTTCTAACATAACATATTGTGAGGATTTCATGTTATGTGTGATATCACCTGACAAGTCTGTCTTGATACCATTTATGTAAATATGTTTTACTAAGAATGCCAAAATTCCCTCTGATGTTATCCACGCAAAAAGGATAAATATTAATTTGGTATTTGTACAAACTTTTGAGTAAAGTTGCACATCCCGAAATGTTGTTGTTGCGCGTGTCAAGGTCGGGAAATTGCGTTTTGACAATATTACTGCTATTCGATATATAAATACCTACCTGGGTCAATTAAATAATTGTCTTGGAATGTTATCCAGTAGTTGTCAAGACTTCATTCTCAGTAGTTTGATCAAGATTGATGTTTTACCACTATTTTTCAGGCAGGACACTTGCCGATGTCCGCCATGTTTGTTCTGATGACGTCAGCGACAATATTCTTCAAACCAAAATCTAATACTTTTAGATTCATCTTGAAGCTTATTTGTTAATATTTATAACGATTATATAATATTCTTAGAGTAATTATTGATTTATCTCAATCAAATTAATGCATGATTAACCTTGCAAATTAGAGTAACGCTTTCCTGAGATTCCTGGTTTCGGGGTAACTTCATCGACGCTAGAGGGCGCTCTTTTGTTGTGTCTGCTGCCTGTAAATACGCAGTTCTGCGTGTACTCGTCACTTGGTGCGAGCCGAGTCAGCCGAAAAGGTAATTGTTGGAGTGCACCAGTCAAATATTAGGAAGGATAATGCTGATAACATAAGCCAGCATATTGGAGTGCATAATGCTGATAACTTAGCCAGCAAATTTGGATTAACAGTTAAGGATTGAAATATAAATACTGGTGAAAGATATTAACCCCTCGATCTTAGACACGGGAAGGGTATGGTGAAAACATCGCCAGGCATTGCCCGTGAATAAGACTAATCGAGCCGAGGCAACGACTGAAGATATTCATTATAGATCTAAACGATCCATAATCCCCTCGATTTTGATACGGAAAGGGCTTAGCATTATAACATTGCTTTAAGCATTGCCCGTGGATAAATAACGAGCTGAGGCTACGAAATATTCTACAGGAAAGACCTCCCATTTTAACTACGGAAAGGGTTTGACCTATACCTGCATAACGGTATATCCAAACATGCAGACTGGTTTTAAGCATTGTCCGTAAATAAAACAGGCGACGGTCTGATTTTACCAGTATTATTTATTTCAAATAACACAGATGATTGAACCAGTACAAGGGGAAAATGATACAAGAAAATTAACATGTAAATACATGTAGGACCACTGCATACGGCACAACAGAAATATACTTACCTTCAATAAAATTCGAGAAATCCTTTCAACTGGATTTAACAGGGTATAAAAGTGAATTAAATAACAATGAAATGCACAGCCCCTGCCATGTTGAATAAACAAAGCACACGTGATTACTCCTGAAATAACCATAACAAGCAGCCAGAGGATGCTAGGTCCCCCGCCGAAATGGCAGCAATATTTTTTAGCATTGTTGGTCTTAGGGGATATACATGAGGGAGGCAACTGCTGCTTCATAGGCAATGGATGTGGAAGGGTCTTTCTGCCTTGCCAAGTTTTAAGATCAACTCAGAACGATTGACTGAAAGTTGATTGCTTCTGTGATATAGTTTCCATGCAGTGAAGCACCGAGAAGCATCCCCAAGTGACATCTCAAGGCATTATCTGCAAACCAAATTTGACGAGAAGCTGAAGGCATCCTCAACCTACTGCCCGGAAACCAAATTTTAAATTGCCACCAGTTGTCGCCACCTGTAGGTGCAAGTGAGCGAAATGCAATCCCAAGCATCATCTCATGGCATGGTAGCCTACATGTATTAGCCTATAGTATCCTCTACAGGGGCCGGGCTAATGATCGGCTGATGCAGCAGCAACAACATTTTCCCAGTTAGACGGCAGATTTTGAAATCAAAAACGAGGCCGCGCTATGTCATCAGTCAACTGAGACAGTCACGTCGTTGTGTATGAAGATTGGGGTGGGTCTTATCTAATAGTGATCCAATGAAAATGCTCGTACTAGTTTAAAATGGCGGGGTCGAATGACCAATCACTGAACGGGAGACAGCTGGAACAGTACGTTGACACTGTCTGTTAATACAGGGGCGTCGGAAGCAAATTCAAAGTGGTACGGCCACTATCATTGCACTTTAGGTGAGGATCCAGGGGCCGCCCAGGCCCCAGATGCTCCTGGGATCTAGATCGCCGAAGAAGCATTCTGAGCGATTTCTGGCGTCAATCAAAATCACTCTGCATTGAAGTGTATTTTTAGTTCTTTCCTAACCCTTTTACCATTGAAAACGCAATCGATGGTGGTTTTCTGCGATGTTGAATTACAAAAATTGGGTATAGTATAGTACTGTATCCTAGGCACATCGTGTAGAAGTAACCGAGATGATGCATCGATAATGTATATCAAATTTTACATTGAGCATTTGAACAGTTTCAGAGATAGAGATCATTAATGATTTTACATAAATTAAAGATGGTTGCCCATCCTTCCCATCACTCAGAGGAACTAATGTGGTTATTCATTAATGCAAGTCTCTTCATACATCGATGCTGTAAATCAAGTTTCGTATAGAACATTTGAATGGTATCAGAGATAAACATCATTAAAGATTCTGAATAAATTAAAGATGGCCGCCAAGATTTCCGCCCAATCAGAGAAACCAGATCTGTCATTCATCGTAAGTCTCTTGACGCATCAATGATGTATACCAAATTTTCCACTGAGCACTCCAACGGAATCAGAGATAGATCATTAATGATTTTGCCTAAATTAAAGATGGCCACCAAAGGTTTTCAGTCAATCAGGTCCCAATTCAAAGTATCTGGATGTATTGATGATATATACCTACCTTCATATAAAACAATTGAATGGTATTGTATGCTATCATTATCGGTTTCGTATGAATTAAAGATGGCATCCAGGGTTCCCAGCTAATCAGAAAAGCCTGTTTGGTAATTCGTTGAAAGTTGCTTGATGTATCGATGATGTATATTAAATTTCGTATTGAACAGTGAATGGTTTCCGAGATATGGATCATTATCCATTTTGCATGAAATTAAAGATGGCTGCTAAGGTTCCCACCCAATCAGGTCCCAATTCTATAGGCTTCTGGTCCTTGACTAGGCAAATAAGCATACCAAATTTGGAATTCATCAGCGAAACAGTTTTCCGGCTATCTCGCTCACGAACGGACGTACGGACAGACGGACGTACAAGATGATGACAATACCCCATGGCCAAAAATGGCCGAGGGGTAAAAACATGGGTCTGTGCCTGATAAATTTTAAGCCTTTGGGGTTGCAACTCATTCATAGAAAGCTCCCTGTACATGAACAACTGCACTGACAACTGCATGCCATCATCTGTCAGTCTGAAGACCAGCAAGGTTGAATTCAGTTCAATTCAGGAAATTGATCATATGCACAGTGTGCTCCCAAACATTAGGAACACAGTTGTAATTAATATAGTAATATACGTGTGTAGACAAATGATTCGTGCAGAAGCTTCAGGGTAAATCCTATGATGTGCAATACAATTATTTGTTAGCAAAATTGAAGGGAATGTTGTCCTTCGTTTAAGATGACACGAAATTCAAAAATCAGGGATTCAGTACTGCGGGGATTTCCCCGCCAGTTATTTCACATTATACTTCTGAAATAAGATACGGTTCATGCAAAAGCTTTAGGGTAAATCATATGATGTGGAATAGAATGATTTCATATAGCAAAATTGAAGGCCCATTTTGACTGGAACGGACAAGAAGAAGAGAAACTCAGTGGTGCCACCTTCAGGCAGATGTTGCTGAAATGCAATACGGACTGGCGTCCTGTTGCAAGGAATGCGTATTCCGAATTTCTGAATAACCCAACACAGCATTAGGAAGTTATCGCTTCAAACAGATGTACACGGAAAAAAAATCTATTTTGACCCAGTGGCGCCACCTTCAGGCCGATGTTGCTGAAATGCAATACGGACTGGCCTCTTGTCGCAAGGAATGCGAATGCTGAATTTCGGAAGAATCCAACAGAGCGTTAGGAAGTTATCGCTTCGAACAGACATGCACGGACGTACACGAACATCCACGGACTCAAAGAAACAAGAACCAGTGGCGCTACCTTCAGGCAGATGTTGCTGAAATGTAATATGGACTGGCGTCTTGTCATAAGGAATGCATATTATAATTTTGGAAGAATCCAACAAAACTTTAGGAAGTTATCGCTTCGAACAGACGTACATGTACACGGACATCCACGGATGCAAAGAAGCAAGAACTAGTGGCGCCACCTTCAGGCAGATGTTGCTGAAATGCAATACGGACTGGCCTCTTGTCGCAAGGAATGCGAATGCTGAATTTCGGAAGAATCCAACAAAGCGTTAGAAAGTTATCGCTTCGAACAGACATGCACGGACGTACACGAACATCCACGGACACAAAGAAGTAAGAACCAGTGGCGCCACCTTCAGGCAGATGTTGCTGAGATGTAATACAGACTGGCATCTTGTCGCAAGGTAAACATATTCCGAATTTCGGAAGAATCCAACAAAGCATTAGGAAGTTATCACTTCGAACAGACGTACACGGACATTCACGGATACGAAGAAGCAAGAACTAGTGGCGCCACCTTCAAGCAGATGTTGCTGAAATGCAATACGGACTGGTGTCTTGTCGCAAGGAATGCGTATGCCGAATTTCGGAAGAATCCAACTAAGCGTTAGAAAGTTATCGCTTCGAACAGACATGCACGGACACACGGACATCCACGGACGCAAAGAAGCAAGAACTAGTGGCGCCACCTTCAGGCAGATGTTGCTGAAATGCAATACGGACTGGCGTCTTGCCGCAAGGAATGCATATTCCGAATTTCGGAAGAATCCAACAAAGCGTTAGGAAGTTATCGCTTCGAACAGACATGGACGGACACACGGACATCCACGGACGCAAAGAAGCAAGAACTAGTGGCGCCACCTTCAGGCAGATGTTGCTGAAATGCAATACGGACTGGCGTCTTGCCACAAGGAATGCATATTCCGAATTTCGGAAGAATCCAACAAAGCGTTAGGAAGTTATCGCTTCGAACAGACATGGACGGACACACGGACATCCACGGACGCAAAGAAGCAAGAACTAGTGGCGCCACCTTCAGGCAGATGTTGCTGAAATGCAATACGGACTGGCGTCTTGCCGCAAGGAATGCATATTCCGAATTTCAGAAGAATCCAACAAAGCGTTAGGAAGTTATCGCTTCGAACAGACATGGACGGACACACGGACATCCACGGACGCAAAGAAGCAAGAACTAGTGGCGCCACCTTCAGGCAGATGTTGCTGAAATGCAATACGGACTGGCGTCTTGCCGCAAGGAATGCATATTCCGAATTTCGGAAGAATCCAACAAAGCGTTAGGAAGTTATCGCTTCGAACAGACATGGACGGACACACAGACATCCACGGACACAAAGAAGCAAGAACCATTTTAAAGTCCCCGGCCGCGTTGCGGCGGGGGACAATAAAAGGACGTCATTTAACGAAGTGACGGTTGTAAAAATTGCATTTTACCGACACGAGTAATCTCCCTTGGACCAGCCAGATATCAAAGGAAACTCAAACGAGATACAAGTTGGAGGATTGAATCAGGAATAAAACACAATAAAACAACAAACGAAACCCGGGAAAGATTCAGTTTATTTAATACAGGAATCAGTTGGAAAGGTTATGATATGAGTAACAAATTTCCATGATGTGATACTGAAATACAATTATCTCTGAAAACATTCAGAGTATTTGAACTTACCTGTTTGTAGAAATATTTCATGAGAGTTTCTGAATAAATCTTCATTGATGTTTGAATTGATGATTAATAACTTCTCGTTATTTTCATTATTAACTAGTTGAAGACGAATTTGATTAATTTCCGGATAAATTCCGGTGGTGTCAGAACTGATTAAATTCAGCCGATTGACTTAATAAGTAAATCGCCATCCTGACCGATCAGCTGTGTATTACAGAATCGTAGTACAGGTTGACCGTTACATTTGGTGTCAGTAAAGTGGGATTCTAGCTATATTCTGAATCCTGAGATACGAGTCCTGCCTACAGGTACGTATATCCCGGAGACTGATATATGGAAAATATGGAAAATTTTAAAACACCCCGAAAAAGTCGATGTGGGACAAGAATTAATGCAGGTATATTGGAGTTTTCAGTAATCGAAATCAAAAGGGTGCTGAAAAAGTAGAGGATTATGCAGCCGAATTAAAACGACTGTATGATAAAGCTTATGCCAACAGATATCATACAACCAGGAAGGAAGATTTACTCCGACGATTTTTGGATGGACTCTATGATGAAAACGCACGTTTCCACGTAGAATACGTGAAGGAGCCGCGGGATATTGACGAAGCAGTTTACGAAGTAGTAAACTTCGTTGAAACAAATAGACGCAGCAACGTAAATGATCCCGAAAGACGTCAAATGATGGGAACTCTAACAGAGCGCATTCAGAAAATTGAACAGCGTTCTTATGGTAACCATGGCAACGGCAGATCAAATTTTCCTAATGGGAATCCATCGCAGCACGATAACTTCGCAATGAAAATTAATGACAATCCGAGATATCAAACAGCCAATTTTAGTGGTTGTTTTGTGTGCGGGGGTTCGCATTATGCACGGAATTGTACTCAAAATCAGCTTAGAAGACCATTAAATATCAGGGTCCAGCCTTTCGTTCCTCGTTCCAGAAATTCCAGTGGAAATATGGCCATGAATATGCAAGCTAATAACAGCAACGCAAATCAGCCAACAAACTCCACGGGATCGCCTCAGTAGGCCAGGAGTCGGTCCCATATGGCAGTGGCCAAAGTAGTATGCTGGTATCTCCAAAACGGGGGGATATGTCTTATAATATTTCGGAAAATTTCTCTCAGTCTATCAGACGGGAAAATCCGAGATACGAGGGGGTATATATCCAGGGATCTCTGAATGGTATAGAAGTTACTTATACCGTAGATACCGGCGCCACGAAGACAATTGTGTCTGAAAGGGTATTATCGAGAATACCTTATTTTCAGCGTCCTGAAATTAAACAACCAGGGAAGAAAATAATTTCTTGCGCCGATGGGAGAGCCATGACATATAGGGGTAAAGCTACCTTTGATGTTTTCTTAGGAGCTTTGAAATTAAAAGAGGAACTGGCCATTGCTGATATTGAAGATGAAATACTTTTAGGAACGGACATTCTTCAAAAAGGGCCAAATGGACCTGCCGACATACTTCTGAGTGAAGGGAAAATGATTCTGGATCAGGTCATCATACCCCTTAAACAGATCCCGCAGCCTAAGCTCAGAAGAGTATTTGCGGCTCATGATGTTAATATCCCAGGGATGAGTGAAGCCATCATTGATGCAACCATAAATGGGGATAATGACGTCAAAATGGACATGGTGATTGAAGGATCACCACAATTTACGGAGAAATATTCTCTTTTAGTTGCACCATGTATCATTAAACCCGGAGAGAGTTCCAATATAATGAACAGGGTTATTAACCCTTTCCATGGTCCAACAGATTTCAAGAGGAATACGTGTCTTGGCTTTGCAGAATCAGTGAGCTCTGAAATCTCCGTGATTATGGATACAGAAAATGAGTCTGATAAAAATAATTTTGACTCTATTCGTCGAATTCAACTGACATATCCCAAATCCAACACCGCACGTAAGATGTCTGATTCTTCCAGAATGGGGAGTAAGAAATCAGACATTCCAATGCGTCTTACAGATCTCTATGAAGAGACTGTGGATCAGTTGGATTCTGGCAAACAAGACGCCGTTGCAGACATGTTGAAAGACTATGGAGAGGTATTCTCAAAAGATGAATACGATTTAGGGCTTACACATTTGGTGGAACATGCCATTCATACTGGTGATGCCAAGCCCATCAAACAGCCTCCCAGACGTATACCTTTAGCATTTGCTGGTGAAGATAAAAAGGCTTTAGAAAACCTTCAAAAACAGGGATCTATTAGACCCTCAACTTCACCATGGGCTTCACCTATCGTGCTAGTACGAAAGAAAAATGGTAAAGTAAGGCCATGCTGTGACTTCAGACGATTGAATTCGGTAACGAAGAAAGATGCATTTCCATTACCCAGAGTTCAAGATTGTCTTGATGCTATAGAAGGAGCAACGTGGTTTTCCACGCTTGATCTTACTTCAGCATACAACCAAGTTCCTATCAAAAAGGAAGACATACCTAAGACTGCATTTGTGGTAAAATATGGGTTATTTGAGCACTTGACCATGTCGTTTGGGCTTTGCAACGCGCCTGCGACCTTTCAAAGATGTATAGAACTGGCCTTGCCTGGACTACAATGGGTCACCTGTCTCATTTACCTGGATGACGTTGTAATATTCAGCCGCACTTTCGAAGAACACGTACAGAGATTACGTGAAGTTCTAGAGAAAATCAAACGTGCCAACCTCAAACTTAAACCATCAAAATGTCATTTGATGAAGAAAGAAGTTGAATTCCTTGGCCACATTGTTTCTGGTGAAGGTGTCAAACCGAATCCTGATAATGTGCAAAAGTTAATAGACTGGCCTACTCCAACCAATGTTACCCAAGTTAGGGGTATACTGGGACTAGGAAGTTATTATCGTCGGTGGATACGAGACTTTTCAAAGATGGTACATCCTTTGACTGAATTGACAAAAAAAGAAAAATCCTTGCAATGGACTTCTAAATGCGAGGAGGCATTTAAATGGTTGAAAACAACATTAACTGGCTCGAACATCATGGGATACCCAAAAGATGATTGTCAGTTTATCCTAGATACTGATGCTT